>JAKNRG010106623.1:0-11999 GCA_024706555.1 Mandevilla sanderi x Mandevilla atroviolacea | reverse complement strand
AAATGTGCAGTGAAGTACACAAAGGTCTTCAAGAAGATGAAACCTCCATTTTCTTGATGAAAGAAGTTAAATTGGCCCCATACACTCAAACTATAATAGGGGAACAATGCTGAAAAAAGAAGACAACGCTGTAAAGTACACAATAGTCTTCAACAAAGTATTCATAGATAAAAGCTTACAAAATTAGGATAACAACCATGAGCAGTGTAATTTCTGCTTGTGAAATGAGAAATCATACTGTCTCACTGATAGTACTAGAGAATTCAGCTTGACAAGTACAGGATATGTACATATCTATCTTCCATATGAGAAATGCAAACTGTGATTAATAAAGAAACCCGGTCCTGAGTTCCTTTGCGATTTTCTGAAACAACATAGCAAGTCCAGAAAAACCGAGCCAGCACATGATAATTCATCTTAAAAAATTCAAAAACAGAAAATGAGAGAGGGAACCAAATAAAAAAAGGTAACCAAAATGTGCTAAAATGTTAAATGAAAACTGGTCTAAATTCCATGCCAATAAATATATTACATTTTGTATGATGCATTGAGGACCTAAGTTAGATATATGTTAGGCACCCAAAGTTAAGTAACAATGAAGGATTACTATTGGGAAACAGTATGCTCCAACCAAGTACATGTAGTGCTCCCTTAATTGCAGAGAGTCATTAAAACAGTTTCAGAATAATTTTGCAGCTCTAACTTCAATATCTAGAGGATGTAACATCAATATCATGATCTAAGTAGCAAGCAAGACTAAGAATAGGCTGATGAAGAAAGCAACCTTAAAAAGAAAATATAGGAGAAATTTCCCTATATTGAAAATCTTGAGAAATGAAGGGACTTCTTATTTGTGCATGCTTGTATAGAAATGACAGATTCAAGCTACATACCCCACCATCCTTGGATCCTATTGGGCTGCTCACAATTTTTGGTTTGAACGCATCCAGATTTCTCTTTAGGATTGCATCTACTGCCTCTTTTCTAGCTGCCTCACATTCTATACTATTGTGACAATTTTCACAATTGCAACCATCGTAATAAGTCCCAGAAGCAAAGCATTCACAATACCTGTTGATCATAATTGATAAGTGAACAGTGTATACAAATGATAGGTTAAAAGTCAATACCATAGATATCTTGATGCATAGTAGCAGTACTTTCAAGATCCTGCCTCAAAGGATTTCAATGTCAATTCAGCAATAATCAGTACCGTAATAGATATATCACCCCTACTGGCCCATACCAATAACCCTAATACATATGTACCCCCTCTACAAGACTGGTGGACCTTCTACAAGACTGGATTCGTAGTCGTAGACACAAATGGCACGAGCATCATTTTGGTAAGCCTAGATGGCATTCAAACCTTATATGCTCTAAAATACTATTTCCCCATCACAAATAATTAATCTGAGTATGAAGCTTTCCTAGCAGGCCTACGGTTAACTCATACACTTGGGGTTCAAAATCTGATTGCCTACACAGACTCACAAGTCGTGGCAGGCCAAAATCAATAGGGAATACGAAGCCAAAAAGGAGAATATGGAAAAATATTTCGCAGAGGCTCAAACACTTTTTAAAACTTTTGCTTACATCAAGGTTGAACAAATACTGCATACAGACAACTCACAAGCGGATTTCCTATCTAAGCTCAAAACTGGTACCCACATACAAGGTAAGTGGATGGCGCCCCTGACTAGAAAGTCAATAAACATCGAGCAAATTTTGACTCTCTCCGACTCCACATCATAGTTTACCCCACTCCTTGATTACATGCAGAAAGGCACCTTCCCCGCCGACCAAGCTAAGCAGTTAAGGACGAAGGCAGCACGGTATGTCCTAGTAGACAACCAACTTTACCGAAGGGCTGCTTCGTGGCCTCTGCTCAAATGCTCCCAGTCGATGAGGGCAATTATATCCTAAGGGAAATCCATGAAGGCATATGAAAATCCCATATCAATTCCCAAACCCTTGCCCATAAAGTCATGTGTGCAGGATACTTCTGGCCCACTATTGAAGCCGATGCCAAGGAACTCTTCAAGAAATGCACCAAGAGCCAAATTCATGACAATGTTTATCACTCCCCCACATCTGAACTCCGAACCCTAAGCACATCCATTCCTTTCTACCAATGGGGAATGGACTTGTTGGGCCCTTTCCCGAAGGCAGCCGGTTCCAAAGATCAGTTGGTTGTGGCCATCGACCATTTCACTAAGTGGGTGGAAGCCAAACCTCTATCTTCCATCACTGTAAAGAAGGTGAAGGACTTTTTCTGAGAGGAAGTCATAATGAGATTTGGCATACCTCAAGTGTTGATCACTGACAATGGAAGACAATTCACAATGCAAGAGTTTCGAACATTTTGTGCAGAATTGCATATTGATCACCGTTTCACGTCAGTCAGATACCCACAAACCAACGGCCTCACTGAAGTCACCAACCGAACCATCTTACAAGGCTAAAAAAGCGATTGACGCAGCAAAAACAAAGTGGGCAGAAGAACTTCCTAGTGTTCTTTGGTCCTACCGTACCACCCCACACTCAAGAACGAAGGAATCTCCTTTCCACCTTTGTTTTGGCACAAATGCACTCATCCCTGTGGAAATAAGAAGTCCTTCCTCCAGAGTCTATTTCTTCAGCGCTGAAAACAATGATCAGAAGCTCATAGAGAATCTCCACCTGCTGGAAGGAACACGAACGAGAACAGCCTTCAAGGAGCTACATTACCGAAGGCAGGTAGCCCGATATCATAACAAAAGGGTTCGTCTAAGACAGCTTCGGGTTTGAGACTTGGTGCTTCGTAAGAATGAAGTCAGCCGACAAGACCCCAGGCGCAAGCTGGACACAACATGGGAAGGACCCTACTTAATCGCCAAGGATAATGGGAATGGTAGCTTTTGGCGACAGGACATGGATGGAAACCACTTAGCTAGTTCTTGGAACGCAACTAATCTATTGAAGTACTACCCTTGATTTAATCTTTTAGATGTCAAGCTTCTTCATGATTGTACTATTGCAATATATTAATACAAACGATTCATTATTCAATTTGAATTGTTGCAGATATTATATTAAAATCATGAAAAGTCGAAGCTGAAAAACCGAAGTTAAACAAAAGTGGAACTTTTATTCCACTCACAAAAACTTTACAATTTTCAAAAAAAAAATTCCTATAGCTAATGTCCTAATCTATAACTACATAATCTAGCAACTCAAAGTCCATAGTCTTTAAATGGCCACAGACTATTTGTTTGTACAAAGCTAATTGCCAAGAAGGGGGGGCAGACGGATCCTCTAAATCCACAACCGGAGGCACAAATGTAGTGGGGGCCGCCTCAATAGAAGATGACGCAGCTGCACCTGAGTCCACTGGGCCTTCTTCTCTTTCTTCTTCTCCTTCTTCTCCTTCTTCTTCTTCCTCGGATTCAGGCTCTGGCGAAGGATATGGCCTGGTAGAATCTTCCAATACGAACCCTTCATCCCATAGCATAGGGACCAAAGTAGCTGGCTCCCGAAGGAAGGCACTGAGAGCTTCAAACTCAAAGTCGGATACTTGGCCACTACCTGGTCATTTGCACGATGAAAAGCACACCGAAGGGAGGCAATGGAAAGCAAGAGCCACATGTTCTAGAACTTTTCCGACTGCAGGAACCCCCAGATCACTGTATCCTCTACCTCCTTGTTGATCTTCCCGTTCGGGGTCTCAAACCTGAGTCGTAGCTCCTCATAACTCTTTGCCCAGTTTTCCTGGGCCACAGTCTCTTACGCAAGGTGCCCCTCTGTCTCTTTCAGCTTCTCCCGAAACGCCGAACCCTCATCCTCCAACTTACGGATAGCCTAAGCTGCTGCTCTTTCCTTTGGCTTCCTAGAGGCATCAGCGGCATCCAACTGCTCCTTCAGCCGATGGATTTCATCAGAGTTAGGTTAGGCCTCCACCTCCTACTTCATCTTTTTAATCTCCTCCCCCAGCTTTCGGTTGACACCATCCAAGTGGATGTGCCTTGCAATTAAACCCTGTGCCGCACCTAAAGCCTGCAAAGCAGAACAATGTCACCAAAGGACATTCACACTTTACAAAAACAAAAAAGAAAGCATATATAAAACAAAACGAACAAAAGCGGAGCTCAAAAGAAACCTTACCTGAACACTCCGCAATGCTAGGTTTCAGATTAGGATCTCCGACCCAGTATTCTCGTACAACTCCCACTCTCTTAGGGTTAGGCAGTGGGTCAAGAACTCCGGAGCCATTTCCAGAGTACTCACTCGATCCTCCGGATCCCCTAGTCCGGCTTAAAAATTGGTCCACTGGACTCTGGACTAGAGGTAAGTGAGTCCACTTCCTTAACAGGCCGCTTCCCCCTATCAGAAGGAGTTGCAGCACATGATGTGCCACCAACAGCTGCGGCTGGAGGCCTCTCTACACTTGGCACACTTACTTGAGTAGTGGCTGCCTGGGCAGGTCCGCCCAATGACACCTTCCCCCTGCCAGCACCAGCATCGGCAATTGCCTTCGGCCTCTACGGAGCCCTGGAAGCTTCACCCACCTCTTTCCCTTTGCCTCTTCCTGCTACATAATAAACATTATGCAAACCAGTATGAAACCAATAAGCAAGGTATCGAGTTGGCTCCGTCACCATTTCATAATCACCAAGAAGAAGGTCCTTACCAGGTTGCTTTCGTTTGCTGCCCTCTGCCTGGTCCAGCATTGCAATAAGATCAGTTCCTACAAAAAGCACAATTCAAAGTTAGTAAGTTTTCAATAATTCAAAAACATAAAATAATAATATAAAATAAAATACAAGTTCATAGCCGAAAGGAAACCCAGAATCTAAAACGGTCCCTACTTACTTAGCAACATCAGGTTCATCTCGTAGCCGAAAACAAGGCTGCAGCTCCTCAAGATTCTTTCTGGCCAGTTTTCACCAAGAACCAGTGTTGGCTAAAACCGGCACACCCGGAGGTATTCGCTATCATATCCCCCAGCTTCACGGGGAATATCATTGTTCAAACTTTTCTGTGTGTTCCATGCAGAGCTAAGCCCCCTTTCCGTGAAGCTCTCATGACTCACCTAAAAGAATCTTCTTTCCACCTGTGTACGCTGGAGGGGCCGGAGCACACTGTCTTCATATTGACCCTCTTCGTTATATAGAAGAAGTCTAGGCCTTCGTACAATCCAAACATCTGTGACAAATAAAAAAATCTCTGCCACAACTCAAAACTTATTCTTACCCCAAAGGGTTCATCATCGTAGGCTTCACATACGATGATGAACCCCTGTGGCTATCCTGATAACATTAGGGGTCAGCTGACCTTGCTGCAGCCCAAAGTACCTGAAAATATCCTCGAACAAAGGATGCATAGGAAACCGAAGCCCCACTTCATGTGGCTCACATAACTTGTCAACGCCCCTTCTGGTGGCGTGTCGATCCTTTCCTCAGCCTCCAACCTCAACAGCAGATACCCCTTCGGGATGTCATAACCTTCGTGGACCTCGTCGAGACTACGGCACTTGCAAACCACGAACATATACTAGGCCTCTTTACCCTCCGGCCCCTACACCATAAGCCATCCCTAGGCTATCCCCATGAGGGGGTGCTAACCTTACAAGCGGCTTAGTATATCTTATTCGAGTAGCCGCATCCCCCTTCTCTCATTATGGGAAAGTCATACTCCGTCCCCTTATAGCTGTATCTTTCAGAATGGGGCAGGGCCCCTGCTTGATTACCCTCTATGACATACCCCTTCGTATACCTTCTCACTCTCACCAAAAGTCGTATTCGAGATTGTCTAAGAACTACTCGATCCCACGGCTTCGGACACAATTCTTACCGGATCTACAATAAACACAAGCAAAAACTTAGAAAAAGCAAATCAAAGTACCTCGTCCAGGCGCAATTGATACAACAACAAAGGAAGAAAGTCACGTACCCGAAAATCTGCAAAACACCCAAAGACCCAACCTTCGGGTCAGTTTTGAGTAAAAAAATTGGATCTTCTTGACCTTCAATCTACGAAGAACAACATCCTCACCAGATTTCGACAAAAAAACGAGCAGCAAACCCACAATCACACTTGTTGCTTGCTGTCGTTCAAGAACAGTCAAAACAAAATTTGCAAGAGAAGCCAAATTGTTCTTCAGGGTTAAACCCCTGCCTTTTTATAGGCTTCAAAATGCTAAGAGACAGCTCATGCACAAGCCATCGGCTCGCCCCAAGCGGCTGACATGGCCGAATCCTCCACATCCGTGCCTTGCACGTGGCTACTACCCAACCCCTCGCACACGCACCATCATCACGCATTTTTAACGACTTGAAACCCCCCTGCTAGCTATCACCTCGGAACCCTAAACGGCTCTCTATCCATTCTAAACGTTCAAAGGCTAAGCGTCAGGCTCCATCCTTAACCCTTCAAAACGTTTTTCATCTCCTCTCTCATTTTTTCTTTTTTTGAACGGGGTAGAGGGCCATGGCCGAACCCATCGCTGTTTAAATCCGTGAACATTGCTGCCGAAGCTAGCTTCCGTGGACTGGCACCGTACACGCGACTCGTCGAAGCTTCGCCTTTGTCCGCGAAGGCTACCCCACTCCACATCTCTTCCGCTTCTGTTTTATTTTTTGAAAGGGCATATGGTGTATAACACCTTAATTGTGCCCAAGGCACAATTGGGCTTGGCACAGGGGGCCTCCTGGACTTAAAGCACGGCTAACCTACCATCCCATCAGTGTCATATCCTCTGTATTAAGGGACACTAGTCCCACATTGCGTCTTAGTGGCCATCCCGTGATCCTGTGCGCCTATAAAAGCATTTTGTATTTTCTCTTGTAAGATAAGTGCATTTACTCTGTCCTAACTACTATTGAGATCAAAGAGTCAAGATATTTACTAGCTTTGCTATCAGAGTGGTTTTGGGAGATATCCCATCACCCCACTGTTTCATAATGTCCACAGGCCCAACGATCTTCCAAGGAGGAGGCCCAACCGAAGCTGCAAGAAAGCCCAAAGGAGAGGCATCAACATCAACAAGTAAAAGTAGAGGAGTTGTAAGGATTAAAACCAATGTTAGCTAACGCATTTTCCAGTACTATATTTACTTAACTATAAACATGGAAAATATCGTAGTGGCACTAATCAAAAGAGACTGAAGATCCTTCGAAGAGTAATAGCTGCTGAGAATGCTTTTGAATAATGTGTACTAGCAACTGAGAATCATATTGAATTTCAATATTATTGTAACCAAGATTCACACAATAATAGAGCTTGTGCCTTATAAAGTTGTTAGTAGCCTTGCTAAGAAAGTTGTAGAAACCAAAGATAAACTCACCACCTTTGTGTCGGATGGCACCTCCTCTATAAGAGAGACTTGAGTTTCCCCAAGAGGCACCATCAACATTAAGGATAATGTTCTTACTAGAAAACAGCTCAACCAAGTAACACTACTAGAAATCAGACGATTTTTTTACGACAAAAATGCTTTTCAAAAATCGCATTTTATGGAATTTATTTGACAGAAATCTTCGTACCATTGTACTAGTATCAAAATGTGTTTTTGATATGAGTTCCAGTAAAAAAAAATTCTAACAGAATTATGGACAGAGCTTGTCAAAAATAACAAAAATATGCCCGTAGGATTCAATTGAATTACAATCATAGTATCTAGAATCAATATGAAAATCTAAAGAACAACAAACATAACCAAGAAAGTGGAATATAGTTTTTCCAAATATGTGAAAACAAACATGTACATCGAGGATGTTCTTCTAAGATTTCAATAATAGAAAAGATAGTGAATTTACCTTTAGGTTAGGTGTCCAGATATAATCATCATCGCCATACTCCAAATATAAAGTGTTAGTGAAGTGAGGTAAAGTGGAGCCAGAGGGAATTAGTGTTTGAATGATATCCATATTCCAACCTTGAGGAAGATTAAAGACACCGAAAACACTGCGATCATCATAGTTTAGCACCTTGGGATCATCACATTACTTACCGTACGTGTATAAACCAGTTCATGTCATAAAAGAGAAGAAATTTTACCCCTATTACTAATTTTATGAATGTAAAGCTCGCAATCTCTTGAGACCGATCAAGACCATTCTCCTCTAGGCTACGAGGGGTATTCCGCATTTTACATATTTAAGTGCATATTAAGTAATCTGACCAAAGACTTGGTTTTGTTCTCCAATTCCACCAAATTTCATAACTGAAAGCCATTTCATAAGTATCTAACCTGTGTAAACCAAGACCACCAAAAGAAAAACTTTTGCAAATGATATCCCAAGAGCACCTGTGGCGTCTAAGCCCAAACTTTGTGGAGCCCAGAAAAAGTTTGCTAAAATTAGTTTTTCAATCATGGCAAAAACTTGCTTTGAGGCAAGGTTGTCAAACTCAAAAGTTTAGGTAAATTCGTTACAGGCCTCATACACTTGTATTGTAAACTCAGGTCATAAACTAGTAAAATTTATGTCCCAAGTAAAAATATATGAAATAACTAATACACCTTTAAAGAAATAAATATACCAAATTCAACCATGAATATCACAACTTTATTAATCCTATAAAATGCATAATAAAGTCCAAACTCCAAAAAAAATTCATAGTTCATACTTAATATATCATATTCAAGGAAAGTAGGAGAAAAAAAAAATTAAGTTCTCATGATTAAAAACATTATACTTAACAACCTATAATCTAAAATAAACATATACAGATATTTGATGAGCATAATAGAACACACAATAGTTGTTGAGGAGAGATTGAGAACAGAGAATAGAAGAATAGAATATTGGGGAGGAAGAATGGAAGAACCAAAGAGTTGGTTACTCAATTTTGACTCAATTGATAAGAGATTTCAACCCAAAACAACTGTTGAACATAATTTTTGATGTATTAGTTGTTAGGACAGGTAATTTTGGGCTACTGGACTGGAGTTTTACTGGTTGTTTCACTTAAAATGCCTAATCTTGAAAAACTCATAGATTCTTATGAGTCTATTGATTCTAAAGAATTTAACGAGACAAAACTAGAGTTTATCAATTTTATATCGACTTTCGATTCTATACCAAGTTTACTTGGTTTCACGGTGTATACTCTTAAGCTCTTACGAGTTTACAAGTCGACTCACTATTTTAACAACCATGCTATGCAAAGTTTAAAGATTCAAGGAGTGCATAGAGGAATGGATGTAAGTAAACGCTTGATATGCAAAAGTTCTTCCTCTTTCAGACAGAATAAGATGTTGTCATTCTTTAACCTTATCTTCAATTTTCTGAACTAAGGGCATTACAATACGAGACTTTCTTATGGACTTTGGACATTGGGCAGCCAATATAAGTGATAAGAATTGGAAAAATCTTTCCTTTGGAAGTTGGTAATTTGGGAAATTGAGGAAATTCATGCTTGAGAGAATTCTTCAAAGACATAGAAAGAACACTTTGAAGTATTAATTCTTTGACCTGAGGCTCTAGCTCATAATTAGCATGGAAAATCATAAAAGTAGATAAGTTGTGGTGAGTTCCAATAGTAAAAATGATAACATCATAAGCAAAGTTGAGATGTGAAATTTGAAGAGCGACCCTAGGTAAAGAGTAGGGAATAAGTAGTCCAAAACTATTTAAAGCCTCAAGACCCCAAGAAAGAGCTTCTGCCCTAAAAATAAAGAAAGATGGAGAGAGTGGATCATCCTTCTTAACACCTCTCGTAAAAGAGAAAAAAGGCATAAGGCTTTCCATTAATAAGAAATAAGAACATGTTTTTGGTAAGGCTATTAATGCAAACCAAGTGAATAAAATGAGGATCAAAGCCAAACCACTCCAAAACATTGAATAGGAAATCCCAAGAAACCCTATCGAGAGCTTTCAACGTATCCAATTTGAGAACGAGAATAATTCCTCTTACTTTTCTATCAATGTGATGCACAAGTGTAGATGCTAAAAGGTCATTATCAACGATGTTCCTTCCTTGAACAAAATCTCTCTGCTTAGGAAAGATGATTTTAGTAAGAATCTTGGCAAGTCAACCATTAAGACCCTTTTGCCATAATCTTAATAGTAAAAGTGCAAAGGCTTATGGTCTATAATCTACAAAGGTTAATGGATTCTGAGTTGGTATAAACACAATCTGAGTGAGTGTAAAGATTTTAGGCATTGAAACATCTGCCTAGAAATCAGAAACAACGTTATAAATATCTTTACCAATTATGTCCCAGCAGGCAGTAAAAAGATTTACCAGAAAACCCATCAATAGCAAGAGCACCTTCACCATTTAAAACAAAAACATCATTTACACTTTGTCTTTAGTAAGTAGAGCATCAAGGAATATGTTATAATCCCTATTAAGAGTTAATGGGATATGTTGAAGAAATTTGAAGATCTTGAGATGGAGCATCTTCAGTAAGAAGATTTTTAAGAAGTACACTGCATGAGCTTCAGTGTCACCAAGCTGAGATAGAATGCAAGCATTAGAGTCTTTGATTTTAGCAATAAAGAGCCTTGTTCTTGGGTTCTGACAATGGAAAAGAAATATTTTGCTCAAGCATTGTTACAGAAGAAGCTAACGTGGATAAATCAACCAATCAGCATAATTCACATGGATTGTTGAGTTGTCCTTCCTAATTAGTTGTTCCCCACTCAGTTGTAAAGAATTTTCTAGTATGTAAATTATTGGAGCATCAGTAGGAAGCTGAGTTTAGTTCTCATCTTGTATATAAATACTACAGCTATTGTATTTGCTCTTCTTAATGAAAAATCACATAAGAAAATTCTCTCTCTACCTTTATTAGGTTATCTGTTTTAATATGGTATCAGAGCACATCTTCCTTTGCTGCGTGATTTACTTCTGATGGTGCATATCTCTGATGTTTTTCTTCTCATTCTATTCCTGATCTGTTGAAGGCAGTGGTCCTTCATTTGCAATTTTTTTCTTTTTTTTGTGTTTTGTTTTGGCGATTTTGTGTGTTTTGCTCTTCACGAGGTAGAGGTTTTTTTGAGGACAACAATCTGCTTCAATTTTTGGTTAATTGAAGATGACAAACACTGATGTTACCAGTGAATTCTACTTGCATCCTAGCGAGAACAGTAATCAAGTGCTGGTTCAAGCGCCTCTCGATGGACTCAATTACACAACTTGGAGTACATCCATGAAGGTTGCGTTGATTACCAAAAATAAAATTGGTTTTGTGCTTGGCCGTATTCCAAAGCCTGCAGAAACAAATCCAAAGTTTGCTGTCTAGGAAGCAATGTGATAAAATGGTTATCTCTTGGATAATCAACTCTGTGAGTTCCTCCATTGCTCAGAGCATCATATATCTGAAAACTTCTCATGAGATGTGGTTAGATTTCAAGCAGCAGTTCTCTACAGGCACTACCTTTCGGTATACCGATTTGTTAGAAGAAGTATGTGCTTTGGAACAGGGTAATCTGTCTGTCATAGACTACTATACTAACCTGAAGATTCTGTGGGAGGAATTACTTCATGTGAGACTTTTAGTCCCGTCTGATTGTGATTCTCAATGTAAATGTGGGTTGCTTAAGAGGATTCAGGAGAACAACGACTTTGATTATGTTATTCGGTTCCTTAAAGGTCTAAATGATGGCTACTCAAGCATGAAAAATCAAGTCCTTAGTATGACTCCACTGCCTAGGATAAGTCATGTGTTTAACATGGCTTTAAATACTGAAAAGCAATTACATCATGAAGCGGTCAATGCTCAAGTGTTGATCAATCAGAGTTTTCAGACTCCTTCACATAATCCTAAGATGGGAGCAATGACTATTGGTTTTAGTCCAGGGAACAAGATTGCTGGGAATAGACGAGTTGTTGGACATAACAACATTAAGAAGCTCTTGTGTAGTCACTGTGGATTCACTGGACATACCGTGGAACGATGCTATAAGAAACATGGCTATCCCCCAGGGTACAAGTTTAAGAATGGCAGTAAAGCACCAAGTCATGTGAATAGTGTGCAGTCGTATGCTCCTACCTGTGATACTGATGTTAAT
>JAKNRG010106512.1:0-11860 GCA_024706555.1 Mandevilla sanderi x Mandevilla atroviolacea | reverse complement strand
AAAAAAAATCAAATCAAATCTTATGCTTCTTGACTATTAAGGATTCACCAACTTCTGCAACCGAAAGATACATTCCTAACAAATTGGGAGGATTGCACAGTTAGCACCTCTATAGAACCACCCTGCTCATCAGAAGGAAGAACTCTCAACATTGATGGGCTCGTCTACGACATTCTGAATTAACAAATCTAATGTAGAAAAAAAAAATTTTAAAAACGAAAGCATCAGCCATGAGCTTATTTCCCTCTTTGTCAACGTCCTATGTATAATGATAAACTTAATTGGATCGTGTCAACTGTTAACCTACAATGCGTATTTGGAATATGAATTTCTCTCCTCTCTATCAGCTTATCAACTTAAAGGTAAAAAGTGCCCGACACCCCTTAACTTTTCAAAAATCTAGTTTTAGCCCTCTGATTATTAAAAGTTTAGTTTATGCCCTCCATCTTTAAAAATATATCGACGGGTACCCTTCTGTCAATTTACCACGTTAAGTACCAAAAGGAGACTACTCACGTGACGCGCGTATGCCCTTTACAAGGGCATTTTCGTCATTCAATATTTTCTATCTCCTGGCGCCAATACTTCCCTTCATTTTGTTGATGACCTGGCATTAAAACCTAACTATAAAAACTTTAAAAACCTATTTATTCTCCATTTACAAATTCCATCTTAGGGTTTTCAACAAACAAAAATGTCAAGAAGAAATCGAACCCAATTTTTCTTACCCAAATGCTTCCGTGGGAGAAAAACTATAATGAGGACATCATGGACATACAAAAATCCAGGTAGAAGATTCACTTCTTGCGTTGAGAATCAAGTTCGATCTTGGTTCCTTAAATGCCTTACTTCGTGCTCTTGCTCATTTTTTTCTTCAATCAGAAACAAGTTTTGTTTTTAAAGGGTGAGAGCTGTGATTTCCTAGAGTGGCTCGACCCAGAGACGTGTGAAAGATCTGTAGAAGTAATACCAGGCTTGTTGAGGCGGATTAGAAACATGGAGATAGATATTGAACTTGGCAATCAATCTGTAAAGAAATGGCAGGAGAAAGTTGATGCTCAGAAATCCAAGAACCAGAAATTAGCTATAGAAATAAAGAGATTGAAGTTTAGAGCCCATTGTCTTGTTGCTGTAATTGTAGTTCTATGTTTCATGTGTTTTTCTATTTCAAATTTGAAATACTTCGGGAATGTGGGTGATATTATGTCTAGGCAAAAAGCAATTATGTGAAGGAATTGTAATAGTTTACTTATCCATTGTCTTGCCTTTTGCTTATCCAAGAAAATGAAATGCTTCTAGGAATTGTAATATGTTCCCTTTTGTGTTTTTATTCCAGCTTGTAATGAAGGACAAAAACCCAGTTGTTGTAATGTGTTTTATATGTAATATTTAAAAAATTTTGTGCTCATGTTTTTTGAATGAAATTACTTATCACCCTACATGTCCTTAAATTTGATCTTCCTAATTCCCTTCCCTTGTTTATGACTCTTCTAATGGAAGTTCATTTGCTGCCTCTGTTGGGGCAGATATTCCTTTTAGCTCAATGAATTTTTCCCTGGAAAGAAGCAAATCAATGGACACATTCAGGTCTCCCTTGGAGAAGATAGAAACTGTTTTTGAATGAAATTACTTATCACCCTACATGCCCTTAAATTTGATCTTCCTAATTCCCTTTCCCTTGTTTATGACTCTTTTAATGGAAGTTCATTTGCTGCCTCTGTTGGGGCAGATATTCCTTTTAGCTCAATGAATTTTGCCCTGGAAAGAAGCAAATCAATGGACACATTCAGGTCTCCCTTGGATAAGATAGAAACTGTTGAAATTAATAGGTAACTCAACAAGTTACCCAATGAACTACAGGAGCTAACTCTTTCAAAACAACTTGTAGCTTTGCAGACAAACCAATAGGAGAGAGAGATGCAATTGCACTAGTCAAATTTGATTAAAGACATTCCAAAACCATGTCTATTACAAGTGCTAACAAATGGACAATTGAAATGAGATACATATTGGTGTCAATTGCTAAATAATCAATCCCCTGTTTATTATACAGAAATAATCTATTAATACCATTAAAAAAACCAAAAACTTTAACTTCAACAAAAACCAATCCAAAGTTGTCCAACCCATAAATACCAATCACAAGACCAATTCATATACATGTAAGCTTAACTCCAACAAAAAACAATGAGTTATCCAAAATATTATAAAAACCATCCATAATATAATCCAAAAGACTTGCTGTTTACATGTAACTGTGCTAACAAAAATCAAAAGTTGTCCAAAATATTATAGAAACCATCCAAACTATAAGCCAAAAGGCCTTGCAGTTTACATGCTTTCTATACATGTAACAGTTCTAACAAAAACCAAAATCTGTCCAACATTGTACAAAAACCTATCCATCACTGTCCTGCAATCCTTTGTTACAAATTAAGACTATCCTGATTGATCCTTTGGTCTTCCTTGCCCTTTTAGAACTTGTAGCAGCATTTTTGCTTCCTTGATCAGTAGTAGTCCTTTTATCACATTGTCTTGTCACCTGAAATGAATAGGATTCAAAGTGGTCCCAATTTCACAATAACA
The DNA here is from genome assembly GCA_024706555.1 of Mandevilla sanderi x Mandevilla atroviolacea. Lineage (NCBI taxonomy): Eukaryota > Viridiplantae > Streptophyta > Magnoliopsida > Gentianales > Apocynaceae > Mandevilla > Mandevilla sanderi x Mandevilla atroviolacea. The sequence continues at coordinate 9,274 of JAKNRG010106512.1, read as the reverse complement.
TATAATACCAGTGAAATAATTTGAAAAAATAGCAATACCCTTCTTGGAGGTTGTGATTCTTGAGTGCCCATGGTTCCTCTGTTTTCTTGTCCACCTTGTGATTGATGCACTCTTTTCCTTGCATTCTGAAAAGTGAATTTAATATCATTAAAAACTAATGTAAGTCATATTGATGAGTAGGTAAAGATTAATACCAATAACTTTTAGTTCTTGGTTGTTGGGCAATGTTTTCTGCTTAGGGTTCCCCACCATTTCCATCTCCTTGCTGGCCCTAAGGCTGCTGACCATTTGTTTCCCCTGTTCCATGTGAATTCTACCCTAGTGATTCTCCAGCTGGTTGTCCCCCATTTTGAGTACTTTTTTGTCCCCCACTTTGGGCATTAGGTTGTCCCCCACTTGGTGTCTTTTGCTTGCAGCTTCTTGTGTTATGGCCAATTTGACCACATTTTCTACAATGTATGACCACCCTCATCCTTATTCTCTTTGTCTTATTACTCAACTCATCAAATTTCTTTCTTCTTGCCTTCTTTGGTCTTCCAGGCAGTTTGAATGAGATTGGTGGTTCCAATTGTTCTCCATCAGCTTCTGGCCATTGAGTTTCACCATTAATTGGCTGCAAAACATTTTCATAAGTCCTAAGAAAGCTGGTAGTGTTATAAAGCTCATCAACAAGTTCACAAGGGTCTAGACCCTTCTTTTGAATAGCTAGTATGCTGTGGGTGCATGGAATTCCTGTAAGACCCCAACTACCACAACTACAAGTTAATCTCCTCATATCTACAATAAATTGCTCCTTTCCAGGCCTAGAAACTTGATACCCATCTTGGCCATTCCAAATTGGTTTCCACTTTCTAGACTCCAATACTCTATTATTAATCATTTCTCTGATTCTAGGGCAACAAGGACCAAGTTCTTTCTTCATGATCCATGATCTTCTGCGCTCAATTCTCTGCATCAACAACATTCTTATTGTCTCCAGCATTGAAATAATTGGTTGGTCACGAGCATCCCTGATGAATGCATTGAAAGACTCGGATATGTTATTGCACAACATATCGCTCTGGGTATCATGTGGGAAAAAAGCTTTGCACCAAGTTCTTGGAAGTGGTCCATTGCTAACCCAACGGTATGCATCACTATCATATTCCTCCAAGTCTTTCATTGCAGCAGTATAAAGTGCCTCGTTTGTTGCACTGGCAATTCTCCACAACCTATATTTCAATGCTTTCCCCCTGTGAATCTTCTTGAAATTGCAATACATATGCGGCACACAATACCTGTGCATGCAATTTGGCAAGATTTCATACAATGCTGCATCAAGTCCCTACCAAAAAGAAAAAAAATAGGGATGTAAGTAATGAGATGTAGACAAAGATAGTAAGGAAGTAAGTAATGATGTATATCAAACTTGCCTTTTGCCTATCGGATATGAAAGTCCGACTATAGCCTCCATTTGGAATGTTCAAATCTTTAGCTAAAAGCTCAAAGAACCACTTCCATTGCTCTCTAGCCTCTTTTTCAACCACTGCATAAGCTATTGGCCACCACCCGTTGTCAGCATCAATGGACACAGCTGACAAAAGTTGGCCTATATAAGGGCTCTTTATGAAACACCCATCCACACCTATAAGCCTTCTACATGATGTTAAAAAACCTTTTTTTAAAGGGCCTAAGCAGCAATACAATCTCATGAATCTTGGAACCTTTATTTGGCTGCTCTCTGAAATTTGCATGGTGGATTTCAATAGTTGTATCTGGATTTGTCCTTTTAATCTCAGCTGCATACCTCCACAATATGCCATACTGGTTTTCCTCTGAACCAGTTATCAAATCTCTAGCAATTGATCTAGCTGCATAGGCTTTGTACCTACTGATTTAAGATTTGAATTCTTCATCTATCTCTTGTCTAATTAGTCTCACAGGCATATTCCTGTGAAGCTTAATTCTTTCCTTAAACTTTTCAGCTATCCACTTTGCTGTAATCAGTGGATTTTTCCATTGGTGACTGCAGTTGTTGTGCTGAAGTCCCAATGATTTGACTACCAAATCAAAACTCTTTGTTGCCTTTTCAATGGATGCAAATATCATCTAGTTGCAATTTGGGCTTTTACATCTTGCTCTTACCCTCTTTGGTTCACATGGCTTAAACTTGACAGCTTTCCCCTGTTTGATAAGATAATTCCTCACAGCATCCTTGAACTCCTTTGCATTTGTAAATCTCATACCAACATCAAAGGATGGATTCTCCAAGTCCCTCGATGCATCAAAGTCATGATATCTATTCCTATATTCTTCAGCATCTACATCAGAGTCATCAATGTTGTGCATCTCATCATGCATAGTTTCATCTTCTTCCCTTCCATCTTCTTGTTCCCTGTCTAGTCCTTCTGGTTCATTTGCCCCTGTCTTTTGACTACTTGTCTCCTCCCTATCATTTATGATCTCATCTACCACACAATCATCAAAAAGAATCATCATCATCACACATATTTTCTTCATCTGTAAATTGATCTATACTAAAATCCTCATCAGAGGAATCATCTGAATTTAATGATTCCTGTTCCTCCACATTTGTAGCAAAGTTAGTAGGTTGATCAGTTGAGCCTTACACTTGTTCATCCATAACTGCCCCAGGTCTATAATCTGTATGGTTAGAAACACCATCTGTATGATAAGTTGTGTCATTTCCATCTACACGGTCTGCTTCAAGATTAGTAGATGCATTGACTTGTGACTGCAACAAATCACATGTCACCCCCACACTCTCCCAATCAATGTCATTGAACACAAATTCATTCCCCTGTACCCCATGGCTCTCTATATGTTCATCAACTAATTGAAAATCTGGTAGGTTAAATGTTTGTTGACTCTCCATATTTACAGACAATGAAGAATTAGGTTGTATATTGATTGCACTCTCTTGTACTTGTTTATCACTTTCTTCATTACTTCTCTGTATGAGTACTTCATGTTGTCTGCTCTGGAATTGAAGACCCTTCGCTGCATTGGCCTGAAATCTATTCAAGTAATGGATACTTCTTCAGAGTTTTCTTCTTTGGCTTAACTGTTGGTGTTGCTGGTATTTCCTCAATAATCACAAAAGGCTTGACCTCTTCAACTGGTGCAGGTGCATTGTTATAGTATTCAGTTATCTCATCAAGTCTACAAGCATGGAAAAAAAAACTCATTGAGTTTGACCCTCTCCACAAGTTTACACATCTTCTTTATGTCGTCATCTCTATAAATTGGAATTAGCCCATTCTCGAAAACCCCTGTTGGCTCTAAGTAACAGAAAATCATGTATTCATCATCATCAAGATGTCCCAAGAATTTCAGAAAAAGACAAATTTGTGAGATGCTTATCTTGCTTGTGCTACAATAGTCCACATAATCTATCATACCACCTTTGTATCCTCTGTCCCCTTCTATTCTGGATATGTACCCTCCATGATACAATTTTAATGTGAAGTATTGATCATCAAAATCTGAAATAGAAATAGAAAGTTAGTCAATGCAACAACCAGAAATTTAAAATTAAAAAAAGTGAAAAACAATCAAAAGAATGGAAAATTATTAGTCATAACATGTGATAAGATTGTTCCAAACAGTAAGTAAAAAGAATACACATCAGTACCCCATTACATCTCAATACTACTCTTTATACATAGAACACAACAAGTAACATAACACTTGAAACTCAAAAGGAACCTTCATACTTGGGAAAAAAATTCAAAAACCCAAAATTGATTGTTTACACTTAATATTCCAATTCAAAGGATCCCAAAAAGTATTATAGCAGTTGAAGTATTCAAACCCTCATTGCCATCACAATGTTTTCTTGAGGTCAATGAGACTTGATTAATAACTGTCCGATGTAAGAAGTTGCTCAATTGAAATTAGATTAATAAATTCCCTCAGCAACTTAAAACCATAAAAAGTAATTTCATATCATCCTAACACTTCACTCCACAAATTGGTGTAATTTTCAGCAAATAGTTTGATAGAGTTAAAATAGGTACATGTCAAATGAATGGATAATTTCAAGAAACAAGACCACCACCGCGAATTCAATTCCAATTAATTGACAAAATAAAATTCAGAGCACCACCATAGTTCCATAATTTTATTAACAAACCTAGTTGACTTCTCTAAATTAATGATTTAAAATATAAATAGATACCAGGCACTCACAGAAAAGAAACCAACTTGAGTAAAGCCTTTAAGCAATGACCTCAATTATTAAGGACCTGAATGACTCTAATTTCAATCCATAACACATAATTACAAATCAATAAATTATATATAGATAAATACAAAGTTACATAAAGTCTCTTTCAAATACAATTAAAATACTATAGAAATTGCTAAAGTGTAGAGCATTGAAATGGTCCGGTTTAATACTGTAAAGATTCCAACTGTTCAAACCTTTATGTCCTATTAAGGAAATTTCTACTCTCATTGTGGTCCCCAAAACTAAATAAAGTACAAAACAATTGCAAAAAGTATGCTTAAAAATATGAAGCTTACTACTGTATATTGAGTATGGGTCAACATATTTCTCATCCTTTATAATAATTCTATTCTCCATGTCTATTCATACTTAAAAAATGTTACCCACAAGGAATTAAAGATTTTGGTGGAGAAATTTGAACAACACAACTGCTCCATGTCGGAGTTACAGAAAACTACAAGATTGAATATGACGGTTTGTTTTTCCTTTTTTCTTTTATATTAATTATGTCGAATGAAGATAATGCCCTTGTAAAGGGCACGTGCGCGTCACGTGAGTAGTTTTCGTGTAGCACTTAACGTGATAAATTGATAGAAGCGCACTCGTCGATATATTTTTAAAGATGATGAGCATAAATCAAACTTTTAATAATCAAAAGACAAAAACTAAACGGTTAGGGAACGTCTAACACTTTTTACCTTATTTTTAATATTAGTCTCTAATAAAATAATAATTTTATTCACCAATACGTTAGAATAAAAATAAATTTCGTAGAGTGTTTAGTGAAGTTGAAGATATTAATGAGAAAAATAATCATAAGAGGGACATGTGAATCTCACATCTGACTTAGGTTGTCCAAAGATTGAAAAATGCTCAAAACCAAACTCAGCTCAGCTCACAAAAAACCAATTCATAAGAACAGAACTGACCGTTGAAGGGGCTCTGCAATCTACTAGTACGGGTAACTTTCCTACTGTAACAATAACGATAATATGTTTTATTTTTATTAGATTAATAAAAATTTAAGCAGTATATGAAAGATTTTCATTTTATCTGAGACGAGAAAGAGAAAATCCCATCCAATTTTCAACTTCTCTTTGGCCCTCTTTTTCGCAGAGAAGTATAAAGATCTGCCTGGTCAAGGGGCCTCTGACACAGGAATGGGGTTCGCCTTTGGGACTTCCCCTTACCCAAGTATAAAGATCTTTCATAAATGCCATTGCCAATAACAGAGACTGAATCTAAGGTTTATTCAAAATGTACAACACTGACATAATTTCAAAATCAAACAGAAAAGGAGCAAATAGCTGTTTTGTCTGTGTCACCCTCCTCCCAAAGATGTTACAGGCTCTCAAACTGTGCAATATCTCAGTATATCCCGGGAATAACCCGGTAGGGAACCTTCTCACAATATAATTTCCAGTATTTTCCATACCTGCAACATGGGAGAGAGCATAATATCAGTTTTTCAACTGGTTCATACACTATGTGAAGGATGTGAAATATGGAAATTCGAGAGTTAAAAGTGCCTATCATGTGTTGTCTGCAGACTCCTTATCAGTGTAAATGAACATTTATGTCTTGCAATTTCTCACTTTCAACAAAACTAGGATTTTCTAGAGCTACTGACATATAAGAGTTTGTCTTTGCTTACTTTGATTTGCATCTGTCATCGTCTCTTTTGGCTCGATCGAATAGAAGGATGGTAAGAAACACGACATAGAAGTAGGGAAGAAACTACAAAGAAACATAAGAAGAAAAAAATTTGTCATCAAAAGGTGCAGCATTTAGACAAGGAAACAACAACAAAAAGTTTCTAGCCTTGACCTCTTCAGTTTTCTATATTCTTACATGGTTAAACAGAGCAGGTAAACTCCAGAAAAAGGCTGCTAATATTTCTGGAACATAATGGAAGTGACGAGCTAGACCCCACCTGCATAAATCAGTGATGGAAGTATTAGCAGACAAACTAAAGTGAACAGTAAACTATTTCCTGCTAAACAATACACCTAACTGATAAAGAAGCATAAAACCAAAACCGAATAACAAAATAGAAAACAAATATGAATGGAATATTGTTACGTTTGTGGAAAATCAGGCAAATAGACCAGACAACTTTTAGTAATGCTCAAGAGCAAGTAAAAACCATCCCTTCAAAGCAATTTTCATTCTCAATCAAATGTGACTAGTAATGTCATCACTTGGAACTGCTCAATGCTGTGTGCAGGAATATCTTACCATCCTGATGTCAGTAGAAGGCTGGTCTTTGTCTCACCAGATGTTGTAGTATATGAGGCAACGATCTGAAGGAGCATATACAGATTTAGTTTTTACATCAATGAAAAAATTAGATGAAATCTTTGGATAGACCAAGTCAATGATGAATGAACATAGACGTATGCCTGAAAGATACACCTAGTTATATGTATGTATACCTTAGAGGGAGCTTTTCCCCAAACCAAGCACTTGCCATTCGTTCTACGAAATTCTTGTCTTTGCCTGTCGCAATCATAATTGATGTATATGCAGAGCAAACCTCCAACAAGAATAGAGATAGCAAGCTGCAGAGAGAGAGAGAGAGAGTTCTACAATGAGAATACTACCTTTTTGATATTTATCAATCTGACCAATTTCACACAGAAACCAGATACTCATTTTATTAACTTCATTGTAAGGTGATGATCTAATAGAGCCTTTTGGTTATCATGGTATTTGTATCTAATATTCATAACATAATTAAAGAATTGACATGACCTTCACCTCATCCAAGATAAACAACCTACTCGATTGAACATAAGTCTCTCCCACACACTACTTCAGTGTTGCTTAATTTTAAAAAAAGACCATTTTTTGAGTCATAATCATGTCACCAAAAATAGTTGCCATTTCATAATTTTTTCAACTTGTGAAGTACCTGAGTTCCGAGATTCACAGGAAGATTAACAAGGTACATTCCAGGAGAAGTGTAGACAGATGGAACCCAAACTAAGCATCCCCAACATATATAAAAACCAGCTGCAAGAATGAAGATGGAAAATTAAATAACAATTAACGTGAAGATCCAATGATAAAAGAGCAACTTTGAATGCACAAAGGCAAAAAAGAAAAGGAGAAAAGAGAGAGGTGATGCATGGAAAGACCTCTATCATGGGCAATATCCATTGTGTTCCAGTATCCAGCTTCCCACCAAAAAAATTTGGTAACATACACCAACATCAATGCAGTATTTACGGCCATCGAGTCAGAAACTTTCCCGTAAGTTTCATACTGGAAGATAAAGGAAGTGTACATCACATAGTTATAAATAACGCCAAGCAACTCTAAAGTGTATGTCACATAGTGTATGGACAAAGAAATTCACAGAGAAATCAAGCCTCCTGCCTATGACATCATATCTTAAACTGTATATAGGCAAGCCAGTGGGTCAAACCAGGGGTTGACTGTGGTTGAGAAATCTTGGTTGCCTTACTAAAAGGAAGACTGATAGTTGGAGTCAAGCAAGATGAGAGAAGCATAGATGAGTACACTTATTCAGAGAGCCCAAGACAAGGAAAGATGATGCACATCAACTTTCGGTATAATGAAATTCGACAGGAAAGGCTGAAGCATATACCTGCTTTATGCAGTAGGTCAGAGACAGAACTGCCCAGGACATCATTCCGAATCTGCAGTTTGTAAAGACTTTTATATCGAAATTCTTGCCAATGCGAGGATATAGTTCCATACCCTGTAAGAAAACAAATCTTAAAACTCTAGTTTGAATGATGTAAATCAAGGGACGTGAGATCACATTTTAATAAAATCAGAGTGTATGAAAACTCACAATTTGCAAGTCCCACCACTTATCTTTCCTTTTTCTAAAAAATATAATTCTTTTTGAAAATGCATCATAATTGTTGTGGAAAACTTTTAGTACATGACATTAATCTTATATAAATAGACATAACAAAATAATAACCAGGAAATATCCTAGGCAATCTCAAAGCAATAAAAAGAATGGTGAAAGGGCAATCTACTATAATGGTCAAAGATCCTTACCCAGTAGAAGTCAATTATGACATTTCCTGTGGAACCCGAATCAGTGGATGATGGTGCAACATGACCCTTTATACGTTAATTACGCGTCAGAGTTGTTCAAACTTCAAAGAGAAAGGAAAAAAGAGAAGTAATTGGTTTATTAAAATACCAACTTTTATATATAAAAATACACAAAAGATGAGGCTCCCGAAAATGAGTGCTGAAAATATTTCTCCAAGATGATCATAAACAATTACAGGGTTGAATATCCCAAACCTGAGGATTAACAGAAAAAGAAAAGGGTTAAAATCTAAAGAAACCAAATTGCTTTTGAGGTAGTTGACTGAGATACAAATGCCTATGGTGCAATGTTTGAGAGCCCTAACTGCAGGTTATAGTTATGAGCTAAAGGCTAACAGCACTATAATCTCTTGAATGTTAATGAGAAATGTTTGAAATATTAACAAGTAAGTGAGTTAGTGCCAAAAAGGAACATCAAAGAATACAACCAAAGACTAGAGGTTCAGATCTAGCTTTCTGTACTTTAAACAAAATCACTTAGATAGAGAAGATTGCAAGATAAGATTAGGATAATAACAAGTAGTTTGAAAGAATAACATCATGAAATGTAAACAATTAGGGAGCTGAAACATTTTAAGCAAGGGATATTAAGGGTCACCAGTTATCTTCCATGATTTAGAACTCTACTAGGTGAGAATGTATCCATCTATGTAAGGTGAATCTTTGGTGATCATGAATATTCTAGAATGAACAAACTCAACAACACCATATAAAGAATTAACTAAAGGGAGAAGGAGAGGATGTTTCAGATGAATGTGGCAGCCATAAACAGATATTTCTTAAAGAAAAATCTTACCACCAAAGACCAACATATGTTATCAATGTCACTGCATATGCTTGCAAACCATTTGCCTGCAAGAAACAAGAAAATCAGAGACAGCACCTTGGCAATTGGCAAGGTGAATGTTGTAGCAAAAAGATAAAAAAAAATTTAAACTTAAACTC
>JAKNRG010106448.1:0-10704 GCA_024706555.1 Mandevilla sanderi x Mandevilla atroviolacea | reverse complement strand
CCTTAATTTATGAATTTTACTTCTCATTAACTCAAATAATTTAATATTAACTACATTAATAATAAAATTACATAATGATGTTACAAAAATCAGTATTGGGCAGTCCAGCAAACTTTGGTGAGGAAAATGAGAAGTAGAATGGGCCTTCATCGTGAAGAACCTGAAAGGAACATAGACAAAGAGAGGTTACCAGAGGTTTTTGCTCCAAGAACCTTCTCCAATGCTTAAGTCGGAGGGGGTCGGTTCTCACAGTGCAGAGCAAAAAGATAGCTTTTTTAGGGTTTGGAATGTGTTACCTCGAGAGAGAGAAGAAGAAAGGCTTTTATACTCTCTTCTCTCTCTCTCCTTCCATATCAGTCTGTTAGGGGGCAGAATATTCTCTACCTCTCAGCTAATGACATGTGGAGGCTTGCATTTAATTCTCTGATCTACTTCAGTCTGCTCGACGGCAGGGGAAAGAGAGTTGGGCGCTCCCTTGGTCTGAAAAGGTGTCAGGAATCTCTGTCCAAACACCCTTTTTGTCTCTTCATTCTTTTCTCGTTCTTGTTGGTAAATCTTTTAAATTAGGGGCTGGGCCACTCCCACTTAAGCTGAAGGCATCAGGCCCCTCTTTACTTGGATGGATGTTGGCCCTTTTCTAGGAGGTCCAAACTGCTTCCCGGAACTTGACTTTTTCGAGCCCAGTTCCTTTTTTGATATCTTGGGCTTTTTATTCCTCTAAGTATCTTGGGTCTTAGCCCTTTAAATGAGTTGGGCGCCCTTCAGTGTCCCCATAGCCCAAGGAGGGGAATTTTACCCTTTCGTGGGCCAAAATCTTTTCACCAGGACATTTGAATCTTCACCCTTGTACTCTCTTGTCTTTTCCATGCCAGACGCATTAAATGCTCCCCGTACTCTCTTGTCTTTTCCATGCCAGACGCATTAAATGCTCCCCATCATGTTTTCCCTTCTCCCAGGCTGCAACGCGCTCACGCTCGCCTTTCCGGCTTGTTTCTGCGGCTAGCTTGGACGTGAGGGGCACGCGTCCCGCCTAAGCCTTTTTTACTTTTGTTCTCAGACTTCTCTCCTGCATTTCAAACGTTTCCTCCATTGCTTGAACTTCCTCCTTTTTGCGACTTGAACTGCTGCTTCACCTCCGGATTTCAGTCTCCATTTTTTCAAATTCCTTCCTTCCACATAATTAGGTACCTTTCTTCATCCCATTTCTTTCTTTCGCTGTCTTGTGTCCTTAGTTAACCTCCGGTGTGAGGCTTTGCTCCCCGTAGTTGCATTTAACAGTGTATAGGTAAAAAGATGGTGGTGAAGAAGAAGAGTTGGTTTTTGAGTGTGCCTGACTTGATTTTGTATGAGAAGGGGGAGAAGTCTTTTACTATCTGTAGGGACTTTCAAATTGTTTTTACCCAGTATAAGTCCGGTTTTGGGATGATGATCGTGCAGAGGGCCTGCATGGAGTTAGGGTTGTCTGGCGAGGCGTGGTTGGAGTTGGCCCACCCTATGGTGGATTTAGAGGAGAAAGATTTGATAGAGTCCCTTTTGGACGATAAGTTCCACGCTGACTCATCTTATGGCTTGGTAGGTACCTCCTCAATGGCTGGTCAATCCAAGGCTAACAAGAAGGGCAAAGGCCAAGCCACCCCGACAATTTCCAAGAGGCACGGGAATTCCATCTTGCCCTCTGAAGTAGAAAAGTTGAAGTCTAGATATAGGCTGAACGAAGGGGACTTTAGGGTAAAAGACTTCGATTCCCATGTATATACTGTTAGGAATGATGCCTTGGTAGTGCATCCCGCCCAACTTTCTTCGGGCCTTAGGTTTCCACTAGATCCCTTCCTAGTGGAATTCATCCTTAGGTCTAGTGTTAGGCTACCAGATATTCACCCTAATGCCATCAAGGCAGTCACAACTTTTATAGTGGCCTGTCGAATTCTGAACTTGGAACCCACCCTTCATTTTTTTGACTATTTTTGTACCTTAGTCTCCACCAAAGGGATTCTGACAGTTCGATCTTGAGCTGAAACCTTCACTCGTCCACTTCCCTAGAAAGGTCAAAGGATGGTCTGACAAATGGATTTGGGTGGAGAGTACGGTTGGATTCCCTGTTCCTTCAGAGGCTCAGGAGATGGGTAGGACGACATTTGACTTGGAGAACTTCCGGGGATCTCAGGCTGAGGAGACCTTCTTGGGCAGGGTGAGGAACATGCTGAGAGTTGGGGAAGGCACTCAGCTATGGGTGTTTGATTGGGTGGCACGCTTGGAGGATAGACACCTTAATAGGTGTTGAATGAGGGACAGGAATGGGTCTTGTTCCAAGTGATAGTGGAGCCTCCATTAAACCTCAGCTTGAAGTGGGTTACTCACCCAGGAAGGGTGTTTTCTGGGGATTGTGAGGCGTGCTGCAGGGGCAACAAGTGTTCCCCCCTTCGAGATGGTATTTACCTTGCAATTTGGTGTTTTTGATATTTGTCTTGACTCCATATTTTGGGAGACCAACTTCTTATTATTTGTATCTCTTTCTTACAGGTATGTTGTGCCCCGATGATCTCGTCAAGAGGCTGAGGGCTACGAGGCAGGCCAGGCTAAACGGGGCTCCCCTTAACAACTTTCCCAAACTGGTGCTGGACGATAGTGCCCAAGAACAGAGGAGGGCAGAGACTGCAATGGGGCAGAGGCTTGCTCGAGCAGATGCTGCCCCTTCTGAGGTGCCGGGGGGTCAAGATGCCTCTGGGCAAAGTGAAAGTTCTGCTGCTGCAGCTGCTACTTCCTCTCCTGCTGCTACCAGCCAACTTTCTGAGGAGGGTGATGAAGGCTTGGCCCTTAATAGGAAGAGGAAAAGGGAGGTTGAGGCTGAGAAGGCCCCAATGGAGATTTCCTCTGCCTTTCCCAGTCCTTCCAAGGCCCAGCCTACTGAGGAGCTTCCAACAGCGGAAGGTAGGCCGAGTTGCTCCAGGGATGAGCACGTCCGACTTGTAGCTGCAGAAGCCTCCAAGGTGGATTCCTCTCCGAAGCAGGTGAGCTGAAAGTTTAGCAGGATCTCTCCCACTTCAAAGTTTATTCTTTTCTGTTGGCCTATTTATCTCATGTTTTTCCTTGTTTGCCTTGGACAGATTCTTGGGCATGTTTCTGCCCTAGCCGCCCAAGTGGAGGATTTGGGCGGGCTGAAATCCCAACTTGAGGCCTCACAAAGGCTGGTGTATGAGCTCCGTGAGGAGAGGGATCTCGCCCGGTCCCAACTCTCCTTTGCGATGAAGGCGAACGCTGGACTGCAAGGCCAAATTTCTCAACTTCAAGAGGCGAACTCCTCTTGCCAGGCTAAGCTGATGGCTGCAAGGGCAAGGGGCAATAGTTTTGAAAAGCAAGTGGGGTACTTTCAGGCAGCCATGGAGAAAATGAAACTGGAGGCCGAGGTCAAAGAGGCCAAATTGAGGAAGTCTGCCGCGCGAGTTGCCAAGTTGGAGTCTGTGTCCCATGTTACGGAATTGAAATTTTTGGGGGTACTCGACTTCAAAGGGTCTGCAGAGTTCCTGGACTCAGTGAAGGATAAGGCGAGCTCTTATTTCACCAGTAGGGCCGCCCACATTATTCACCAAGTCTATGGCTCACACGATCTAACGCAGCTCGCCCAATGGTATTCCTCTTTGTTCCTGGATCCAACCTTGAGAGATGGCCACTGCTTTGTACCTTACACCCCTAAGGTACTCGAAGACATCGATCAGTTTGACAAGGAGGAAGGGAGGCCTACGTGGCTTGCTCCCACGGTGCAAAGTCCCAACATTTATGACTATGTAGACCAGTACGTGGAACAACTCACCGCCCCTACTTCTCATCCAACCTTGAATCCTGAGCAGGACGTTAGGGGGGCAAGATGAGCCTGAAGTCCCTCCGCCTCAACCAGCAACCACAGACGAGCCTGAGAGCTTAATGGCAAACGAGATAGAAGAGAGGGAGAATGGGGATCCCCCCACCAACACTTAGGATTTTTCTTTGCCTTTGTTTTGTTGTAACATTGGCCTTTTATGGCTTTTTGTACACTTGGCCTTTTAATGGCCTTTGTTAATGAAATCATTTTTTGACATGCTCTTTTGCAATTGCATTTGATTTCCCAAACCTTAAACAACATAAGGGACAATAACATAGTTTAAGGATAGAATTCACTAAGGTTTGAATACATTGAGCCCTAAAATCAGAATACATCAAGCCTTTCATCCAAGATTAATGACTAAGTGGTAGGCTAATCACTCTAAGGCATCTAAACATAATATTTCTTTAAATGATCAGAATGCCAAGGATTGCCTAACCGTTTTCCATCAGGTTGCTCAAGGATGAAGGTTCCTTTTCTAATGACTTTTGCTAATTTGTAGGGTCTTTCCCAGTTGGGAGCGAGTTTCCCTCTGTCTTTCCTTTTTCCCGTTGCCTCAATTTTCCTGAGTACCCAGTCCCTGACCTTGAGATTCTTTAGCTTTGCTCTTCGGTCGTGATGGTCCTTCATCTTTCCTTCTGCCCTTTCCATCTGGACTCGAGCATATATTCTCCTCTCTTCCAGGAGGTCGTGGTCCCTTAAGCGTCCACCGAGGTTGTTGTCTTCGTGGAATTCAGAGACTCACAAGGTCGGCATGGCGAGTTCCGCGGGGGCGACTGCCTTTGCTCCGTAGACTAGCGCGAAGGGGGTTTCCCTTATTGGCCCCCTGGTCGAGGTCTGGATGGACCACAACATCGCATGCAACTCGTCTGCCCACTTTCTTGCCTTGCCATCAATTGCTTTCTTTAGAGACGTGATCACAAGCTTTTTGGCCGCTTCTGCTTGTCCATTCCCCTGGGGGTGGGTTACCGAAGACTTCCAATGCTTTATTCTGAATCTCTGGTACTCACCAGAGAACTTCGAGGCGAATTAGACCTCATCATCGGTGACAATTGCCCTAGGAAGTCCATAACGGCATAACACTTGGTCGCGGAAGAAGTTGAGCACATTTTCTTTTCGTGGTGAACTAAGGCTTTAGCCTCTATCCACTTAGAGAAATAGTCTACTGCCACGACTAAGTATTCCAGGCCATCCCTAGCCTTTGGAAATTTACCCATCAGATCCATTCCCACAAATAAAAAGGCCAAGTAGGGATTACCGGTGTTTGCTCTACAGTGGGGAGCCTCGGGATATCATCATATTCTTGGCACTTCGGGCATCTCTTGACCAGTTGTTCGGCGTCCCATCTTAATGATGGCCAATAATATCTCAAGTGCAGAATCCTCTCAGCCAAGGATCTCGCTCTAGGGTGACCTCCACACACTCCATCGTGGACTTCTTCCAGCAAGGGGAGTGTCATCTTGGGCTCGACACATCTCATGAGGGGCTTTGAGAAAGACCTTCTGTATAGTTTCCCACTATGGATCGTGTATCTGGCCAACCTCCTTTTTATCATCCTTGCCTCGTTAGGGTCGTCGGGCAAGTCGCCCTTCTCCAGATACTCTTTGAAAAGGTTGATCCAAGTGGCCTCCTCGGCGTTTAAGACCTGATCATTTTGTTGCCCAAGTGTTGGGGCAACGATTTCTTGGACTTCGACTTCTTCCCATACACCGAAGGATGGGTCGAGGCCATTTTGGATAGGTAGTCGGCCCGGCCGTTCTCCTCTCTCGCGATCTTCTCGATGATGCAGCTTCGGTGCTTAGCCATTCACTCTCTAGCTATGTCTCGGTATTGCTCAAAGGAGGGCTCGTTGGCTTGGAATTCGCCTTGTACTTGGCTTACGACTACTTGAGAGTCGCTTTGCACCTTCACTTCCTGCATACCAAGGGCGTAAGTCCATTTGAGCCCCGTTTATCAACGCCTCATTCTCGACTTGGTTATTAGACGCTGGGAATGTAAGCTTTATTGCTTTCTCTAACTTTATGTCTCCACCTGGGGAATTTATTATCAACCTGGCCCACTTGATTACAGGCACCATCCACCATGAGGACCCAAGATTTACTCGAGTCGACTGGCAGAGGTCTTACCCCTTCGTCACTGGCAGAGGTCTTACCCCTTCGTCACTGGCAGGGCCGAGTTCATTGATGGCTGTTTCTGCGAAGAAGTCAGCTAGGGCTTGGGCCTTAATAGCCTTCATTGGCTGAAAGTCGAGGTCGTAGCCGCTCAGCTCTACAGCTCACCTAAGCATCCTGCCTGACATATCTGGCTTGTGGAATACTTGCTTGAAGGGCGAATTGCTCAAAACAACTATACTATGTGACTCAAAATAAGCTCGCAATTTTCGAGCTGCAACAACAAAGGAATAGGCTAAATTTTCTATATTTATATAACGGGACTCGGCCTCATTAAGGGCCTTACTTACATAATATACAGGAATTTGAGAGGTGCCCTCTTCCCTACCTAAAACAGCCGAGACCGCTAAGTTGGCCGCTGCCAAATATACATTCAAGGTTTCACCTTGCTTTGGTTGACCTAGCAGAGGGAGATTTGCTAAGCAGGTCTTCATTTCTTCCCAAGCCTTGCTGCATTCCTCAGTCCATTCAAATTTTTTCCCAGCTTGCTTTAGGGCTCTGAAGAACGGCAGACTCCTTTCTTCTGACTTCGCAATAAACCTCCCCAGCGAGGCAATGCATCTATTCATCCTCTGGATGTCCTTTATGCACTTGGGCTCCTAGAAACCCATTATTGCTGCTATCTTTAGAGGATTAGCTTCAATTCCCCTCTCTGTGACCATGAAACCAAGGAACTTTCCGGCCTCCACCCTGAAAAGACATTTCTCTGAGTTAAGCTTCATGTGGTGGAGGTCAAGATTATCAAAGGTCTCCCTCAGGTCAGCCAAGTGGTCTCCTTCCTTGGTTTTTACCACCATATCATCTATATACACCTCTAGATTCCTTCCAATTTGGTCTTTGAAGATAGCGTTCACCATACGCTGGTACGTGGCCCCTACGTTTTTCAACCCGAACAGCATCACGTTATAGCAATATATGGCTCTCGCTGCTTTGAAGGAAGTACTGATGTGATCCTTTGGATCTAGTTTCACTTAGTGGTATCCAGAGAAGGCATCCAAAAAACTTAACAACCTGTGCCCAGCAATGGCATCCACCATCATGTCGATCCTAGGCAGAGGGAAGCAATCCTTCAAGCATGCTTTATTCAGGTCCGTAAAATCAACACACATCCTCCACTTATTATTGGCCTTTTTAACCAACAAAACACTGGCCATCCAAGTGGGAAACTGGACTTCTCGAATGAAACCGGCCTGCAAGAGCCTCTCAGCCTCCTGCCTGACTACTGCCTCTTTCTCTGGGCTTGTTTTCCTCGGCCTTTGTTGTACTGGTTGCCTGTTGGGGTCGAGGTTCAGCTTGTGGACCATGGTTTCTTCTCTGACCCCTGACATTTGCCTTATTTCCCAAGCGAAGACCTCCTGACGTTGCTGGAGGGAGTGGACGAGTTCCTCTTTTTCTTTGGGTGGGAGGGTGGAACTCACCCTGACCTTTCGTCCTGGTGCGAGTTCCACTTCGTCCGGCTTCAGCTTGGCCGGGATGCTTTCAGGCCGGGTTGCCATCTCGCCAACTCGTCCTTCAGGCGACTTCCCATTTTGCACTTCCTCTACCACCCCAATTTGCATTGGCTCAGGCTAGGCCCTTGGCTGCTTTTCAAGCCTTTTTTAGGCCATCTGGTACTGCAAGAGATGGCGGGGGTTGCTTTCAACCGTTGTGACTTTCCCTATCGCGGGGAATTTTACCCTTTGATGGGGCAGGGAAGCCACCATTTCGAATTTTGCCTGCGATGGGCAACCCAAAATAGCGTTGTAAGAAGAATTTAGGTCTAGGACCAGAAAGCGTACCTTTTCCATCCTCTAGACGGGTTCCTCCCCTAGGATGACATCCAAGTCGATGGTGCCTTTGACGTCGACCTTGTGGTTGGTGAAGCCCTCTAGCTGGCCGTTGTAGAGGGTGAGGTGCGCGTCGGGGAGCCCCATCTCCTTGAAGCATTATTAGTACAAGATGTCCCTAGAGGCCCTTGTGTCCACCAGAATCGTTCTCACTCTACTTCGAGTGGGCCTGATTGGTCAGCACAGCTTCGATTGAGAGAGGATGGCTCCTCACCTTTAAGTTGTGGTGCAGCTTGCTTCTAGGGAATGTGATGCCCCTATCTTCGCCATATGTTTTCGTCACGGCCATTACTTGGTTGACGGTATGGATTTGCTTGTGAAGTTGAATCATGGAGGGTGGATCTGCCAGGATGACATTCATTATCCTCTCCTCAATTTGTCCTCTAGCTGGGCCTTCCTGTCCACCAGCTCGGAAGTCGACTAGGTGCCCTTGCTTTGTTAGCCTCTCAATTGCAGTGCTCCGTCAAATGGCCAATGGTCCTTGTGGAAGGCGCAGTATTTGCTCTTGTCCCTCCAACCTTCTTTATTGGGCCTCAGCGGTTTTAAGTCTTGCACCCCATGCTGTTCTTTTATGATAGTTATCAAATCTGCCCTTGGAACAATCAGTGGGGTGAAGGTTTCTGTCCTCCTCGTTCTGTTCTTGCCCTCTCTCTTATTTTCTGCTTTTTGGTTGGGATTGGGCTTCCTTTCTTGCTGACCTTTTGAAGATTCAGCCAAGGCAAAGTGCCTAGCCACATTCAGCATCTCGCTCACGGATCTTTGCTTTCTTACGTTGAACTCGGTCGTGAGCGGAATGGACAAAATCCCTCCGATGAAGGAGGACATGACGACATTAGAACTGACCCCATCTATCTCGTCGTAGACCTTCTAAAGCGGTCTACGAAGGCCATTAGGGTCTCTCTTGCCCTCTGCTTGGTATTCACCAAGTTAGCCTAGCTCTTGGGCAAGTCACTAGCCATCCTGAATCTGAACATGAACTTCTTTTTGAGTTTTTTCCAGCTGTCGATGGAGTCCCTCCTCAGGTTGGAGAACCAACTCATTGCCTTTTCACCCAGAGTTCTAGGAAAGGCCTTGCACAAGGTGGCCTCATCGGCGTTGATCAAGCCCATCACGGCCTCATACCTACACACGTGATCAAGGGGCTTGCCCTTTGCTGTGTAGATGGAAAATTATGGGAGCTTCAGCTTGGAGCTGGCTGTAGACTCCCTTATCCAACTTGTAAAAGGGCTTCCTCCCAGGTTGGTTGATGGGTGTAGGGACCTACTTCCGCTCCTGGTCCGATCGCTTCTATAGGATCCATCAGAGTGCTTGGAAGATCTCTCCCCATGTCGGCGGAAGGTTCCCTTCGGAGGGTCCTTCCCCTCTCGGCCTTGAGACGGGACTCTCCCACTTGACTGGTTGCCTTGGCGGGTGGGGAACGTTGTCTTCTGACCGGAATATGCTACTCCTCTTGCTTCTGTGGGGGCATGCTGCATCGAGGAGCCTCTACTAGGGCTGCTGGGTCTCCTGGGGGCAGGTCTTCTCTGAGGCTGTGGATAAGTCTCCCACCGGTGGTCACAAATACTGTCTAACAGCTGCCATCCTTTGGATGAGGGCCAGCCATTCTCTCATCAACTGGTTCTCCTACCTCAGCCTTCGGAGTTTTGTCGCGGTAGGGTCTTCCGTGGGGAGCTGAGATGGCTGAGCCTCAGACCTGGTGCGTTGCTGGTTGAGGTGAGTCCTCAAGTCATGATCGCCCAGGCTCAGCCTTTGCTTGGCCGGACGGCGCTTCTCCTTCCCCGTTGGGGTCATAAAGTCAAACAGGGAAGACTACCTGTGTCTGGGAGTAACTGGTGGAGTCGAGGGTCTGGCTCCTGATGACCTGCTTGGATCAGAACAGCCTTGGCTCTAAATGGCAGGGAGTTTACTCATGGTTTTTCTTGTTGAAATGACTGCTAGGAGATTGTTACTTGGCTTTCTTTCGTTTCCCGGTAACGGAACCAAACTGATGTTACAGAAATCAATATTGGGCTGTCCAGCAAACTTTGGTGAAGAGAATGAGAAGTAGAATGAGCCTGCTACCTGAAGAACCTGAAAGGAACACAGACAAAGAGAGGTGACCGGAGGTTTTTGCTCCGGGAACCTTCTCCGATGCTTAAGTCAGAGGGGGTCGGTTCTCAAAGTGCAGAGCAAAAAGATAGCTTTTTTAGGGTTTGGAATGTGTTACCTTGGGAGAGAGAAGAAGAAAGGCTTTTATACTCTCTTCTCTCTCTCTCCTTCCATATCAGTCCGTTAGCGGGTAGAATATTCTCTACCTCTCAGCTAATGATATGTGGAAGCTTGCATTTAATTCTCTGATCTGCTTCAGTCTGCTCAATAGCAGGGGACAGAGAGTTGGACGCTCCTTTGGTCTGAAAGGGTGTCAGGAATCTCTGTCCAGACACCTTTTTGTCTCTTTATTCTTTTCCCTTTCTTGTTGGTTACTCTTTTAAATTAGGGGTTGGGCCACTCCCACTTGGGCTGAAGGCATCAGGCCCCTCTTTACTTGGATGGATATTGGCCCTTTTCTAGGAGGTCCAAACTGCTTCCCGGAACTAGACTTTTTTGAGCCCAGTTCCCTTTTGATATCTTGGGCTTTTTAGCCCTTTACGTTTCTTGGGTCTTAGCCCTTTAAATGTCTTGGGCTTTAGCCCTTCACATAATTTTTTTAAAATTAGAAATATTACTTAATTTTTATAATTGTTAATTAGAATATTAATTCTGAAACAAGAAACCAAATATATCTTTGGCCATTAAAAACAAGCGTGATAATGATGTTAGTAGGGTTTCCTGGCTTTCTTTTAATTGTGTCCGATGTGAATAGTGTACTTGA
>JAKNRG010106392.1:0-11444 GCA_024706555.1 Mandevilla sanderi x Mandevilla atroviolacea | reverse complement strand
TTAAGGATATAATGGGTATTTTAGAAAACATTTTTGCCTTCCATTGTAGAATCTCTCTGTAATTGGAGTGATTTGAAATTAGCCCTAGGAAGGATCATTCTTCCTCCCATTTCTCTTCTTTTCTCTCACAAAAACACTCCCAAACAACTCAAACATTTAACTTTCTCTTCTTTTCTCTCAAAATTTTAACTCCCAAACTAGCCCTAATAGCTTGAACCACTTATATGGTCCTTCCCAATTATGGGCAAGTTTTCCCTGTCTTGTCTTTGACCTGTAGCCTCAATTTTCCTAAGCACCCAATCTCCCGCATTGAGGTTCTTTGGATGTACTCGTCTATCGTGGCCCTCCTTCATTTTACTTTTGACTCTTTCCATCGGAATTTGGGCGTCAATTCGTCTTTCCTCTAGGAGGTTGAGGTCACTCAGGCGGCTTCGAAGGTTGTATCATCTCGGAACTTAGCAACTCGCAAAGTCAGTAGGGCTACTTCTGCTGAGGCGACTGCTTCTGACCCATAGACTAGTGCAAAAAGGGTTTTGCCTGTTGGCCCTTTGGTCGAAGTTTGGATGGACCACAAGGGGGGGATGCAACTCGTCTGCCATTTTCCTGCCTTGCCGTCAATGGTCTTCTTCAAGGATGTGATCACCAGTTTATTGACTGCCTCCACCTGGCCATTGCCTTAAGGGTATGCAATCAAGGATTTCCAATGTTTGATCCCCAGCCTTTCGCACTCTCCCGAGAATTTCGAGGCAAACTGCATCCCGTGATTAGTAACAACAGCTCTAGGAAGTCCGAAACGGCAGAGTACTTGATCGTGGAAGAAGTTAAGCACTTTCTCCTCCGTATGATGGACTAGGTCCTTCGCCTCCATCCATTTGGAGAAGTAATCAACTGCCACGACTAGGTACTCTAGGCCTCCTCTGGCCTTTGGAAATTTTCCCATTAGGTCCATCCCCCACAAGTCAAAAGGCCAGGTTGGGACCACTGGCGTTTGTTGTACAGAGGGGAGCCTGGGTATATCACCATACTCCTGGCATTTTTGGCATCTCCTCACTAATTGATCCGCATCTCTCCTCAAAGATGGCCAGTTATATCTTAAGTGCAACACCCTCTCGGCCAGGGATCTCCCACCCAGATACCCACCACAGACTTCTTTATGGACCTCTTTTAGGAGGGGCTGAGTCATTTCAGGCTGTCACATCTCAACAATGGTTTGGAGAATGATCTCTTGTACAGTTCCCCATTGTGCATCATATATCTGACTGGCATCTTTTTTATCAACCTCGACTCTTGGGTGTCGCTGGGCAATTCACCCCTTTCTAGGTAGGACTTGAAGAGGTTGACCCAAGTCGGCTCGTGTATACTCCGGACTTTGGGGTTCATGAGCGAGATAGAGGGGTTATTGATTTCTTGGATTTCAACTCCTTCTCGTATACCTGGTGGACAAATGGAAGCCATTTTGGAGAGGTAGTCTGCTAAGCCATTCTTCTCCCTCGCTATCTTTTCCAAGGTACAACTCCGATGTTTTGCCATCCAACTCGTAGCCATGTCTCGGTATTGTTCTAAGGAAGACTCATTAGCTTGGAAGTCGCTTTGTACTTGGTTCACCACGACTTGGGAATCACTTCGTGCCACTACGTCCGGGATACCCAAGGAATGAGTCCATTTCAGCCCATTAATTAAAGCTTCATATTCTACCTGATTATTGGATTCTGGGAAGAGCTTCAAGGCCCTTTCTATCCTTATGCTTTCGTTTGGGGAGGTCAAGACCAAACCGGCACCTCGGCCAGATTGGTTGCAAGCGCCATCTAGCATGAGGACCCAAGATTTACTTGTGTCTACTGGTAATGGTATTTCTTGTGGCTCATCAATCTGGTCAGTGTGTGACAAAGTGGTCTCCGCGAAGAAATAGGCCAAAGCTTGAGCCTTGATAGCTTTTCTTGGTTGGAACTAGATGTCGTATCCGCTCAGCTCTATGGCCCATTTCAGCATCCTTCCTGACATGTCGAGTTTGTGAATTATTTGCTTCAAGGGTGAGCTAGTGAGGACAACTATGTAATGTGACTCGAAGTAGGCTCAAAGTTTGCGAGTCGCAACAACAAGAGAATAGAATAATTTTTCTGAATAGACTAATTTTTCTGTATTAATGTAACGGGACTCAGCCTTATTAAGGGCTTTGCTTACATAATATATAGATATTTGGGTGGTGCCCTCCTCCCAAACTAACACAGCTGCAACAGCTATGTCAATTACGGCTAGGTATATAAATAAAGTTTCCCCATCTTTAGGTTGTCCCAACACGGGGAGTTTTGTCAAACACACGTTCATTTCTCCCCAAGCGTTGATGCACTCCTCTGTCCATTTAAAGTCCTTTCTAGCTTGTGTCAAGGCTTTAAAAAATGGTAGGCTCCTCTCTGTCGACTTGGAGGTGAATCTTCCAAGGGAGGCGATTCATCCATTCATCCTCTAGATTTCCTTCATGCATCTTGGCTCCCTCAGGTCCATCATGGCCTAGATCTTCAGTAGATTAGCCTCTATGCCTCGCTCTATCACCATGAAGCCCAAGAACTTTCCTGCCTCAACCCCGAACACACATTTCTCCAGGTTAAGCTTCATGTGGTGGAGGTCAAGATTATCACACGTCTCCTTCAAATCGGCAAGGTGGTCGCCTTATTTTGTTTTAACCACCATGTCATCCACATAGACTTCCTGGTTCCTTCAAATTTGCTCCGGCATTCTTCAATTTGAAAGACATCACGTTATAGCAGTAAATTGCTCTTGCCTCCAGGAATGAGGTGTGTATGTGATCCTTCGGATTGAGTTTGACTTGGTGATAGCTGAAGAATGCGTTCAGAAAGCTCAATAGTTACTTCCCAACCGTGGTATCTACCATCATGTCAATTCTTGGTAGGGGAAAGTAGTCTTTGGGGCAGGCTTTATTCAAATCAGTAACGTCTACACACATCCTCCACTTATTATTTGCTTTCTTCACCATCACCACATTGGCCAGCTATGTTGGGAAGTAGACATCCTTTATGAATCCAGCCTGCAAAAGTTTTTCTATCTTCTGCTTGGCCGCTTCCTCCTTAATGAGGCTAGTTTTCCCTGTCCTTTTACTCGATAGGACGCTAGGTGGGATCAATATTCAGGCTATGGACCATTGTTTCCTCTTTGACCCCTGGAATCTGTTTGATGTCCTAAGCGAAGATCCCTAGTCTATCTCGGAGAAATTGGACGAGTTCCTCCTTTTCTCCAGCTAGGACGGTGGAACTCATATGCACCTTCCTACCCGGGGCGAGTTCGTCCTCCGTCTGGTTTAGTTTGTCGGGGATGTCTCCTGGTCGAGATGCCATCTCACCTTCTGGTTCGAGGGGCGCTTTCCCTGTAGAAACTTCCCCGATCATCCTAATTTGCATTGGTTCAGCTTGGGCCCCGGGCTCCCTTTCGAGCCTTTTTTTGGCCATTTCATATTACAGGAGATGTCGGGGGTTGCTTTTGACGAATGCAACTCCCCCTATTGTAGGGAATTTTACCCATGTATGGGGAAGCTACCATCTCAAACCTGGCCTTCTCCGTCCTTTGGACGGGCTCCTTCCCGAGGGTCACCTCTAGTTCGATGGTACCCTTTACATCCACCTTGTGGTTGGTGAATCCTTCCAGCTGGCCGTTGTAGGGGGTGTGGTGTCCGTTTGGGAGCCCCATTTCCTTATAGCATGAATAGTACAAGATATCTCTTGAGGCCCCCGTATCCACAAGAATCCTCCTCACCCTGCACTTGGTTGCTTGATTGGCCATGGCGGCCTCAATGGACAAATGGTGGCTTCTCACCTCCAAATTGTGATGCAACTCTCTCTGGTGAAAGGTGACACCCCTGTCTTCGCCATACCTGTCGGTGACCGCCGACACCTTGTTGATGGTGTGGATCTGCTTGGGTAGCTAGGTCAATGACGGAGGGTCGGCCATAATGACATTTATGAACCTCTCCTCCGCTCGGCCTTTAGCAAGTCTAGCTTCGCTACACGTCATGAACTCGGCCAAGGGACCCTGCTTTATTAATCTCTCGATTTCACACTTGAGGTGCGTGCAATGCTCTATGAGGTGCCCTGTAATCTTTGTCGGAGGCACAATACTTCCCTTTATCTCTCCACCCTTGGCTTTCTTGCCTAAGGGGCTTTGTATCTTGCACCCCGTGCTGTTCCTTGATGATGGTAATGAGATCTGCCTGTGGAGTGCCCAGAGAGGTGAAGGTCTCGGTCTTTCGAGTTCTGTTCTTGCCATCCCCCTTATTTTCGGTTTTGGGGTTGGGGTTAGGCTTTCTTTCCAATTGACCCTTGGAAGATTCTGCCAGGCCGAAGTGTCTTGCGACATTAACGATTTCGCTCACGGACTGGGGCTTTCTCACATTGAATTCGTTCGTGACCGAGAATGAGACCCCTCCGATGAGGGATGACATCACGACATCGAAGCTCACTCCATCTAACTCATTGTAGAGCTTCTTGAAGACATTAGGACTCTCTTGCCCTTTGTTTGGTGTTGACCAGGTCGACCTGACTCTTGGGCAAGTCTCATGCCATGCCAAACCTGGACATGAACTTCCTCTTTAGCTCTTTCTAGCTCTCACCTGAGTCCCTTCTCAGATTTGAGAACCAACTCATTGCCTTCTCGCCTAGGGTACCTGGGAAGGTCATGCACAGAGTGGCCTCGTCAGCGTTGATCACATTTATCATCGCCTTGCACCTACAAATGTGGTTGAAGGGCTTCCCCATCTCGATGTAGATGTGGAATTGGGGGAGCTTTAGCCTAGAGCTAATGGTGGACTCCCTTATCCATCGTGTAAAGGGACTTCCTTCCAGAAGGCTAGAAAGGCGAGGGGATCTGCTTCGGCTTTTGGATCGGTCACATTAAAAGACCCTTCAGATCGCCTAGAAGATTCCTCACCATGTCCAAGCAGGGCTCCCGCCTAGTGGGTCGAATTTTGTCGACCCTTGGGCGAGATTCACCCACTTGGCTTGCTGACTTCATGGGGGGACGTTGTCCCGTAGTCGGGATAGGTTGAACAGTTGGTTGTGCTAGTGGAGGGATATTAGGTTGGGAGGCCTGCCTTAGTACAGTAGGGATCGTCTGGGGGATGGCATTCTCAGATGCCGTGGATGAGTCCCCCTCCGATGAGGTTAGATATTGGCCAACAGTGGTCATTCTTTGACTGAGGGCCAACCACTCGTGCATGAGTTGGTTTTCCTCCCTCAGCCTTCTCAACTCTGCTGCTACGGCGTCCTCTACAAGGGGTTGGGCTAGTTGAGCCTCGGACCTCATTCTCTGTTGGTTGAGATAGGTCCTGAGGTCATAGTCTCGAAGGCTCAGCCTCTTCGCAGGGCGGTGCTTCTCCTCCCTTGCTGGGGTCATGAAGTCAAAAAGGGACGACTACCTGTGTCGTGAGCCAGTCGGGGGAGCCAGAGGTCTTGCTGTCATCGACATGCTTGGGACCGATGAGTCTTGGCTATGGAATACAGGCAGCTTACTCATCTTCCTTACTCAGTTTAGCTTTTAATAGGAAAGAATGTGCGAGGCTTTCCTTCGATTCCCGGTAATAGAACCAATATGATAATGCAAGAATCATTTTACTGGGTTTGGGCTTCGGATTCTCACGTTACTTGACCCAAACGGAACAAATTGATGCTCTTTACTTGTGCTCCGAGATAACTTCCTAACAAAGAAACAAAGAAAAGGTGGCCGGAGGTGTGCTCCGATAACCTCTTTCGATGATAAAGTCCTAGATTTAGGGTTCTTGCCTTAGGAGCAAAAGATTAGGGTTTAGAATAGTAGGATGTCTTACCCACGTCTGAATTTGTTTGTGACATTTATACTCTTTCCTTTTTCTCTCTTCGTATCAGTCCGTTAGGAAGGGATATTCCATTATCCCCTCTTTGCTTGACACGTGTTAAAGGCACACTTAATGTTGTGGTATTGCCGGACTATCGGAGACATTGAGGCAGCTCGCAGCTATGTTGAGTGCTCCCCTTCTGATTGGATTGTCAGGAATCTTGGCCTACCATCCTCTATTCCAAACCTCAAGTCTGGTTTGTTGTTAGCATGACTAGACCCTTTCTCGTCTGGACTGGGCCGCAGCATCCTTCCTTCATTCAGCCCCCTAGCCAGTTCAACTTGGGTCTGGTGTCAGGATTTCTTTAGTTGGGCCTCTTTGGTCATTACCGGCCCTTTACCTTCAGATTGGGCTTTGCCCCTTCAGGGAAGATCCTTGTGGGAGAAGGAGAAGAAAACCTCTTAGATTAACTATAAAGAATTGGGGAATTCTTTGTATATTATTCATCAAATGAATAAGCTTTTTATATGCAAACCTGATGTTATAGGGTAAAGGAGGTTTCATGGAAATTTCTTGTGCAGTACTTAACAATCTTACTACTCTAGCAGTGTATTTATGGTAACAAGGAAGCATTGGCCGAGATTTTTAATTTACAGTAGTAAATGTATTCTACATGGCATAAATGAATATCTTTCCCCTTTTTTGTCATGTAGGAAATTTGATTGTGTTTTCACAAGGTCTTTAATTTAGAAAAAATAGAAAAGAAGACCGGGGAAATATAAATCCTTAGGCGGTACAGCTACAGCTACACCGGAAGGAGCATTTCTGGAAAATTTCGAGGAAGTAGTAAATCTCAGTACGTGGATTTTTAAATGTTTCTAGGCGAAGACACATGGTTATCTTCCAATTTTGGTCAAGCCGAGGATATTTTTTTTATCTAAATTTATTTATATTTTTTTTGAAAAATTTATTTATACATACTTATGATTCTAAATTAGTCATAACTAACCCTTCAAGCCTAGTGATATATATAAACTATATCATGACTTTAAAGTTCTTAAAAATACATTTACATTAATCGTATTTTCCCACAAATACATTCGTTGGATTCCTTACAGACCATAGAATGAGAATGTGAATTTATATTTCATCAAGAACACATTTTAAGCCTTAGATTTGATCATAAAATTACCCTGATGTTCATCTTCATATAATAAGTACCAGAAGCATGTGAGGAGAGTCCCACATTGCTTATGGCTAAACTTCTCCATCAAAATCACATCTATAAATGAAGGGTGCCAGTTATACTTCCAAGTAAGTAGCTTTTATTTTGCAATTACACACTATCCGTTTTTTACTCTCATAACTAAGATTAATTTTAGCATCAGAGGAAAATTCGGGTACAACCCTTATCTCTTAGTCTTTGCAGGATCCGGTGTTACGCGGAGTTTTAGCTACATCATATTGACATCCACTGTGCTTAGGCACGCAACAATCTTACTATTACATTCGACACAATTTACTAAAATATAGCAACTAGAACTCGTCATGCATCGAGGGCTAGTAGGAGGAACAACAACATCCTCGCACTTCCCCGAAGACAATTGTCACAATAGAGACAAACAACATCCACCTACCTGGGTAGCTCTTCCTTCAACATTGGACTTAAAAAAAGCCTCCCTTACTAGAGTCTAAGTCTAAGGACAAACCGCTACTTTTCACATCTCGATCTAGTACTTTTCCTCAAGGATCGGAGAATTTACGAGGAATCGGATGCTCCACAATCGACAAATATATGAAAAGGGACTGACAAGAAAGATTAGAGGGGTTGGTCAGGTCAGAGCCTGAATATCAATATAAGGAAGTCCAGAAATTACTTGCTAATCATCTAAATGAATTCAAGGAGTTCTTGAAGCTTAAACAAGGCAAACATATACCTTTGCTTGAGGAAGAAAACAATTCTGATAAAAAAGAAGGATCTTCAATTCAAATATCAATTGCATCCCCCATAAATACAAAGACTCTTACCACAAGAAAATCCAAATCCACCCAATAAGCATTTTCCCACTCATAGCTTCTCACAATAAGGAGACCCGAAACTCGTGGGCAAGGTACAACAGTTACAGGAGCAAATGAAAATGATACTTCCTAAGTTCCAGTCGCCAAAACAAAATTGGAATCTACTAGAATCCATTCCTCTCAAGGAGGAGTATAAGATAGCACCATTTCCCATAGGGTTCAAAATGTTGATAGTAGAGAAGTATAAAGGCTCTTCAGACTCGGAAGACTATTTGAAGCATTACACTACTTCCATGGTGATGCATGCTGCTGATGATAGGCTCATATGTCATTGTTTCGCCAGTACTTTATCAGGGTAGGCTCCAAATTGGTTTGCATCTATTCTAGCTATGTCCATACAAACTTTTTCTCAATTGGGTAGTATGTTCCTACGGCATTTTTCCGGGAGTAGGTTGCAGAAATGGTCGTGAGCTCATCTGTTAAACATTCGGCTGTTCAAAGATGAATTGTTGTCAGCATTCTTAAAGAGATTCAATGATGAAGCTTTACAAGTACAAGATAATGATAAACTAATGCATGTAGAAGCTTTTTTTAATGGTTTAAGACTGGGCATATACTCCAATAAATTGGGCATCTTAAAATCTAAGACAACAACTGATCTGCGAAGCAAAGTGTGCAAATGGATCAAAGGAGAAGAATTAGAGAAATCAAAGAAAGCTTTGAGACAGTTGGAGAGAGATGAAATTCTCAAAACAAACACTCGGGGGAATAGCAAAAAGCCCAAGCATGAGAAAGACGATAATCAAAAGTTCTCCTTTTTCTTAGGACAAAACATTTGTGCCCAAATATTCCACTGAGGGATATCATGCAAATGCTCATTCCCAGTCTAAGAGTTAGCAACCTTCTCTCCCCCTCAATAATCAGCACCTTTGCAAAATTCACCACAGTAGAATCGACCATTTCAGAATCAAAGGCCAGAGTCTGATTAGCGAAACTTCCAAAATAGAAACATGAGACCTCCTCGGGTGAGTCAGAATTCAAAATTCTTCCTTTTGAGTGCTCCCACATCCTTAATTTTGACTTATGTCAAAAGTTATGGAATCCTAGCTACACCAAGGCCTATGCAAGCCCCGATAGAAAAAAAAATTCATCAAAACATTATTTTTCCATAAGGAAGTTGGACATCATACTGATGACACAAGTTCGCCCACCAGTTTAGCATAGGCAAGAGCTCAATGATGATAGAAGAGATGCTCAACCATAGCTGAGAGTTATAAACATGATATTAGGAATGCACTTCTTGTGTGATGTTCGGCCAGACAAACTGTTGCAACTTATGATTTCCACGGTGATACATGAATGGTTACCCACTAGTGGTTTCTATGCTTATATCCAATTGTTCGGTTAAACGGATATTGGTGGACACAGAGAGTTCAACAAATATTCTTTATTATGATGCTTTCCAAAAGATGGGTCTACAAGATTCTGATATCAAAACTCAAAGAGGTCCCCTCATTGGTTTCTCTTGAGATGTTACATATGCAATGGGATCCATATCATTGACGATAGAGTGGGGACCAAAAGCTATGGCAATCAAGAGCAAGCGGAGTTCCAAGTGGTCGACAACCCATCCTCATATAATGTTATATTGGAAAGGTCGGGCCTGAACATGATGCATGCTCAAGTGAATAATTTTGAGAATAAATTGATCATGATAATGAAGGATCATAAATTTATCATCAAAGGAGATAACAAATTGGGACATACATGCTATCATGTAACTATAGCGAAAGTTCCCACAATGCCCTCAAAGAAGGGAGATAAGGAAGAAATCTTTGACGAGGAACCAGAAAGAATGGAACCTTCTGGAGGGATGGAGGAATTTCAAATATATTCCATACACTTGGAAATGAAGGTTACAATCGGGAAAAGCTTACTTGTGAGGATCAAGCATCATTTTTTTTTTGATAACCCAGGTATTTGAGGTTCGCCCACTTAATCCTGGACTCCAAGGGACTGTCCCTAGCCCTTGGAGCCTGTAAATCGCGAGATGTGCACCAACTAACCAGGGACTAAGAAGGAGGCACTAATCTTATCCCAAGGCTTAATGCACAGGTTCGCTCCTATGAGGGTTCGAACCTGCGCCAACCAAAGGGCCAGCGCGCACTTACCTCCCCAACCTTTGCCAGTTGCTGAACATAGGATACGTGTTGATATCTTCGCCTGGTCATCACATGATCTAGGAGAAATCCCAAGGTAATTTGCTGAACATAGGTTGGGTGTTGATCCTACACACCCCCCGGTCGTTTAGAAGCAAACTCCTCAAAGCGCTGTCAAGCAAGAGGTAATAAATAAAGAAGTTGCAGAATTGCTAAAGGCGGGGATAATTAGAAGAATAAAATTCCCTACTTGGGTGGCTAACCCGGTTCCAATACTAAAACCAGATGGTTCTTGGAGGGTTTGTATTGACTTTACCTCTTTGAACAAAGCTATCCTAAAGAAGCTGTTCCCTGTGGCACAAATTGATCAATTAGTGGATGCTACTTTTGGATTTCCGTTACTATGTTTACTAGATGCTCATAAGGGATAACATCAAATCTTGATGGCAAGAGAAGATGAAGATAAAACGTCCTTTGTGACCCCTAGGGCCTATTATGCTATACTTGGATGCCTTTTGATCTAAAGAATGTCGGGGAAGATTTTCAAGATATGGTCAACAAGATGTTTATAAAACAAACTGGAAAGAACATGAAGGATGATATTTTGATAAAATAAAAAACATTTGATTCATTCTTTGATGTTTTGGAAGAAGCCTATGAGAAGCTATGGAATGAAACTTAACCCCAAGAAGTGTGCATTCAATGTAGAAGCTGGCAAGTTTCTAGGCTTATGGTATTGAACGGCGGAATGGAGGCAAACCATTCCAAAATTAAAGCTATACTCGAGATGCAACCATCGAAAAAGGTGAAGGAAGTACAAAGGCTGATAGGGAGGATTGTTGCACTCAGTCGGTTCTTATGAAAATCATGGAAAAAATCCCTCACATTTTACCAGCTAATAAAAAACACCAAAGGACTCTGCCCATGACCAAGCATTCATGAAAATTAAAAGTATCTCACATCTCCATCATTGTTGGTCTCCCTAATTCCTGGAGAAACATTAATGTTATATCTCTCGGTTTCGCCACAAGTCGTAAGTTCGATTTTGTGTGCTTCCCGAGAGATAACATTAAACCGGTATACTACACAAGTCTTGTGTTATAAAAAGCAGAAACTAGATATTCATCCATTGAAAAACATATGCTTGCTTTGGCCATTACTGTCCAAAAGTTATGAACTTATTTCCAAGCACATACAATTAATGTTCTAACGATTGTTCTTATTCGATAAATCTTTCATTGATCGGATGTGGCTGGAAGATTGATGAAATGGGCTATAGAACTATCTGAATTTGATATTCAATTCTCGCCAAGAAAAAAAAAAAGCCTAGGAACTCTCGAATTTTATTGTAGAATGTACCATACTCGATTCAAAAGTCAATTAGACCGAAACTGACAAACCACCGAAATCGCAAAATCGTAGGACACTCTACACTGATGGTTCTATGG
>JAKNRG010106362.1:0-12282 GCA_024706555.1 Mandevilla sanderi x Mandevilla atroviolacea | reverse complement strand
CCGCCAATAATAACTGAATTTCCAATAGTGACATGTCATGGTTTGACACACTTGGGAGCAAAGGTGACGGTTTTTTGGCCGGATATGTATGGCACACACCACGGCAGATAGTGTTTGGATTATAGAGCCGTGACATGTAATAGTGCCGTGGTGACTAAGCCGAAACATGTCACGGTCTTACACACCTCGCCATTTTGTGATCTGCTGATCGAGCCGTGGCCCTCCAAGGTCCAGCACATGTCGACACATGGTGGCAGGCTTTGGCAAGTCATCGTCCATGTCGATCGTGCCTTGGCATGTGAAGGACTTTATGTTTTGAATTTTCTATGTCTAGGATTGACATTTGAGCGATGAGACGAGACTTGTCGAAAGATGAGTGATATGAAAAAAGTGGTAATTTATAAGTCTCTCAAGGACATTGCCATCCATCTATAGGTAAGGAAAGGGTGGTGAACCTCTGTGCTAAAGTGGGTTTCGAAGTTAGGTGGTTGAGTGTTGGTGTAGAGGGGAAGGGGGACGAATTGAAGTATCAAAGGGCTGAATCTCAGTGGATCCTGATAGCCGGACCACTCTACCTATTACAATACCTCGTCATGCATTTAATTCGTCTTTGAATGACTCTTCCTGTTGCTTGATGAGAATTTTACTTGAAGCTAATTGTTTTGACTCTTTTGGCTTGCCAACTTAGCCGGCGACAGGTGTCCTTTGCAGCCTAGGTCCCTACTATGGCTTGGCAAACATACGAAAGGTCATTGTGTCTATTATATCTTGGATATAGACTTAGAGATGTTGAGTCATATGTGGACGCACGGTAGCCGTGCCATAAGATATCATGGTCCGGTAACCTCACTCGCTTGGTGCCCAAATGGTTGAGCATTTGCAAACCGTGACTTGGCACACCTTAGAACTTGGTGCTCGGGTGACTAAGCCGAGCCCGACTACGATTTTCAACATGTCGACACATGGTGCCCGAGTGACCGAGTTGTGACATGTTTTTGTTCGGCATACCTCTGAACATGATAACGGGTGATCGAATAATGACATGTTACCCTGCCCAACATTTGGTGCCCGGGTGACTGAATCGTGGCATATCACAATGCCTTGGAGACTAAGTCATGGCATGTCACAATCCAACACATCGAAACATGGTGCCAAAGTTTCAGAGTTGCGGTTGGCCATGGTCTGGAATACCTCGAGATATGTTGCAGGGTTGACGGAGTCGTGGCATCTCATAGTGCCCGGGTGGTGATATGTCATTTTGCTGCACATCTCAACACTTGGTGACTGGGTTACTAAGGAAGAATGGGTTGAATTTGAGAGGATCGTGGCAGCAAGGCCACTCTGCCCTTGCAAAATACCCCTCGCATATTTTAGTTGTCTCCAAAGGATTCTAGCCATTGGACGATGGGGATCGTACTTCTAGGCATTTATTGCGGCACTTTTGCCCTACTAGCTTACCTAATGACATGTACCCTTAGGGGCATGGGCCTTCTATTGCAGTTGCAAAAATGGTTTGGAGCATGTGGGCTCCTATTTAGGATTTTGACTTTAAGGAGTTAAGTCATAATACAATGTAAGGTAGTCGATCCTTGAAATGTCATGGTTCCACATACCTCGGTTATTAGTGCCCAAGGATCGAGCCATGGTCAGACAAAGTATGACACTCTTGGATAGTTGGTGCTCGGGTTATCGAGTTGTGACATGTCATGGTGCACCACACGTTGGGACTCGGTGTAATGGGTACAGTGTTGTGGCCAACAATGGTCTTGCACAGCTCAGCAAATAGTGCTTGGGTTATCGAATCGTGACATGTCACGATGCCTAGGTGACCGAGCCAAGACATGTCATGGCCATGAACAAGTTGATGCTTTGTGAGTGGGATACCTGGTCGTGGCCCACCATGTTCCAGAACATGTCGGTAGATGGAACTAGGCCATGGCATGTAATTGTCCATGAGGATCTTGGAATGGCAACTGAAGGAGTGAACATTTTGAAAGTCTATGTCTAGGGTGGACATTTGAGCCACGGGAGGAAGCTTGTCGAAAGAGGAGTGATTCAACAGAAGCAGTAATTTATTAGTCTCTGAAGGACTTGGAAATCCATTTGGAGGTAAGGAAGTGGTGGAGAACCACAATGCTAATGCGGATTTTGAAGTTGGATGGTTGAGGGTTGGCGGAGGGGGAGGGGGGATCAATAGAAGACTTAACGGGCTAAATGTCAGGATCTTGACAGCAAGGCCACATTAACCATCAGAATACCCTATCAAGGATTTAAGTTGTCTACAAAGGATTCCACCCTTTTGATGAGAATTGTACTTCTAGGCAATCGTTGAAACTGTTTTGCCACACCAACTTAGCCAGCGGCACGTGCCCTTGCTGGTCTAGGTCCCTAACTGCTAGTCGATAAACATACAACGGGCGAATGCATCACTTCTCTCCCGGATTATAACTTATAGATGTTGAGTCATATTCAAAGCACAATAGCCATGCCATGAGATGTGATGGTCGAATAACTTGGCACTTGGTGCTCAAGTAGCCAATTTTTGGCCTGCCATGATCTGGCACCACTCGACATTTGGTGCCCAAGTGTCACAGACTTTGTCTTCAGAACCAATGGCCGTGCGGCACTAGCAAACTTTTCCCTGTCTTGAGAATGCTAGTCAGCCTAAGTCCCGAAGGGAAAGATAGAAAGAACAAGTAAGCAAGACAACTTAAGACAAGAGAGCTTTGTGGGAAACTTGGAGAATGCTTACAACTCTTGGATGGTTAGAAATAAGGGGCTTGGAGGTATTTATAGGCCTCCTCCCAATGGATGGCTAGGATCAATTGATCCAATGGCCAAGATTAATCCTCTAGAGAATTCTACCATTTACATGATGTCTCTTTATGTATATACAAGTCTCTAGAACAATGTACAAGGTTCTAGGGTCTTCTAGGCAAGTCTAGAGAGACCTAGGGGTGTTCCACTAACTCCTAGAACGTTCCGGACACTCTCAGACCCGACCGGCCCCCTCGGCCCCTTTCCGCCTGAGTCTGCCCGATCTGGTCGTGCTTGGACGCGTCTAGCCGTGTTTGGGCAATCCAGGGCACCGTCTTCCTGCGATTTGCCGACGGTCTGTCTGTCGTTTGTTCCCAGCATAGCCGTCGGTCTGTCAGGGGGCCATCGGCCAGTGTTGCTGTCATATTCTCCCCCACTTAATTGGGCGACGTCCTCGTCGCCTCTCGCTTGTAGGCCTTGATTTTG
Organism: Mandevilla sanderi x Mandevilla atroviolacea; assembly: GCA_024706555.1. Lineage (NCBI taxonomy): Eukaryota > Viridiplantae > Streptophyta > Magnoliopsida > Gentianales > Apocynaceae > Mandevilla > Mandevilla sanderi x Mandevilla atroviolacea. The sequence continues at coordinate 9,039 of JAKNRG010106362.1, read as the reverse complement.
TCCCGTTGGTTCCGTAATGTGAGCTCATGCTCCTGACTTGCCTCGGTAGTGGGCAACCCCTTCCACTTGACGAAATACTCTGTGTAGCTTTGGTTGCCACGTCTTGGGATTACTCGATGTGCCAAGAATTCCTCAACGTCCGGTTCTGGTAGGGTCGTAATGGATGTTGGCACCCGTTTCGATTCTCCCCTACTCGGTTCCTTCTTGTCGGCATGGTAAGGCTTTGATAAGCTCACATGGAACACCGGGTTGATCTCCAAGTGTGAGGGCAACGTCAAGCGATAGGCAAGCTTTCCAACACATTTCTCCATGGGAAACGGCCCCTCGTACCTCCTTACTAGGCCCTTGTACACCTTGGAATGCTTGACCTTTTGATGAGGGAGGAGCTTCACCATGACTAAGTCTCCTTCCTCAAACTACAAGTGGCTACGCCGCTTACCGACCCATGACTTCATCTTCTTTGTTGCCTTAGCAAGATATGCTGGTGCCATGTCCGCTTTCTCGTGCCATCCCTTGGGAAACTTAAAAGAAATTGGACTTGGACCTTTTTAACCAACAGCAAGTGTGTGTGGAGTTGCCGATTGTTGCCTCGTGGCTAGCTCAACTTGAGTCGCCCTCGTGGACTCGCTTCGTTGCAAATTATATGAGAATTAGGCAACGTCAAGTAACTTAGCCCAATCACTTTGGTTGGCAATCACATAATGCCTCAAGTAGAGCTCCAACAAGGCATTCACCCGTTCAGTTTGGCCATCGGTTTAAGGGTGAAAGCTTGTGGAGAAGTTGAGCTCCGTCCCGAGCAATTTGAATAGCTCCATCCAAAATTGTCCTGTGAAACGGCTTTCATGGTCGCTCACAATGGTTTTGGGAAGACCCCAATACATCACCACATGTTTGAAAAACATACGTGCGACGTCCTCGGCGGAAAATTTCATACGGACCGGTATGAATACTCCATACTTGCTAAACCGGTCCACCACAACCTTAATGCTGCTACAACCTTCGGACTTTGGTAGGCTCGTGATGAAGTCCCTAGAGATGCTTTCCCGAGGCTTCTCCGGTATGGGTAATGGCTCAAGAAGTCCCGCCGGTTGCCTTTGTTCAATCTTGTCTTGTTGGCACACAAGAAATGTTTTCACATAGAGCTCAATGTCGTCCTTCATTTGAGGCCAATAGTACCCTCGTTCCACAAGTGCCACTGTGTGATGAATCTCGGAGGTCCGGCCCATAATGAATCATGGCACACTTTGACGATTTCCTTCCTCAAGCCTTGCCATTTCGGCACATAGACCCAGTCACCTTTGGTGGTGAGCACGCCGTCCCTTAGACAAAAGTATCGTGTCTTCCCTTGAATTTCTAGCTCCATGAGGCTATTGGCATGAGAGTCGTGCTCTAGTCCCTCCATGAACCGTTCCACCAAAAGGAAGCTTGGACTTGTGATGGCTGCTAATTCCAACTTTCGACTTAGTGCATCGGCAACCAAGTTAGCCTTGCCTGGCTTGTACTCCATCACAAAGTCAAATTCGGCCAAGAAGTCTTGCCACCGGACTTGCTTTGGCGATAGCTTCTTTTGGTTGATGAAGTAGCTTGTGGCAACGTTGTCGGTCTTGACAACGAACTTGGACCCGAACAAGAAATGCCTCAAAGTTCACAAGCAATGCACTACCGCTGTCATCTCTTTCCCTAGAACGGTGTAGCGTCGCTCGGCATCCTTAAGCTTATGACTCTCGTAAGCTATGGGGTGACCATCTTGCATCAAGACCCCACCATGAGCATAGTCAGAAGCATCGGTGTGTACATCGTATGACCTGGTGTGGTCGGGTAGTGCTAGCACCAGCTCCTCTATCACCGCTCTCTTTAGTGCCTCAAATGCCTCTTGGCACCGTGCGTCCCAATCCCACGATCGATTCTTCTTTAAGAGATTGGTAAGTGGTGATGCTATAGAGGAATTTCCTTTGATAAACCGTCGGTAGTAGTTCACAAGGCCAAGGAAGGACTGAAGTTTCGTTACCTTCTTTGGGGGCTTCGAATTGCAAATGGCTTGTATCTTGGACTTGTCCATGCGAAGCTTGACACCACAAACAATGTGTCCCAAAAGCGTTACCTCGTGTTGGGCAAAGAGGCATTTCTCCTTCTTGACATACAACTCATTCTCCCGTAGTACTTGGAAGACTTGGCAAAGATGGCCGACATGTTCCTCCAACGTCTTGCTATAGATGACAATGTCGTCCAAGTACACGACAACAAACTTGTCCAAGAAGGGTTGGAACACTCTATTCATAAGTGTGCAAAAGGTGGCGGGAGCGTTCGTTAGTCCAAAGAGCATGGCAAGAAATTCATAGGAGCCGTACGATGTCACACATGCCGTCTTCGGAACATCCCCATCGTCTATCCTCTCTTGGTAATATCCCGATCTCAAGTCCAACTTCCATCGTGCATCTCCAAGTTGGTCGAACAAGTCGGCAGTCAACGGGATGGGAAACTTGTTCTTGACGGTGATCTTGTTTAGCGATGGGAAACTTGTTCTTGACGGTGATCTTGTTTAGCGCCCAATTGTCGATGCATAGACGGAGTGACCCGTCATGCTTCTTTTTGAAAAGCACGGGGGCACCAAATGGTGCCTTCGACGGTTGGATGTAGCTGGCATCCAACAACTCCTGGAGTTGTCTCCTCAACTCCTTTAGTTCGAGAGGTGCCATCCTATAAGGCACTGTGGCCGGTAGTGCGGCACCCTTCACCAACTAGATCTTGTGGTCCACCCTCTCCTTGGTGGGAGCTTCTTTGGTAATTCCGGAGGCATGACATCATTGAACTCCTCAAGGACCTGAGTAATCTCTCTCGGCACCTCATTTGGCAAGGCATCGGCCATGTCGTCCTAAAGTGCCACGAGGAACATCGGCTCATCCCGTTTAACTCCCTTGGAAAGTTGCATGGCCGATAGGTTCTTAGCTTACCGACTCGTCTCTCTTGCTAACGACACCATGCTATTGTTCCCTTCTTCAAGTATGCACATCGTGTTGCCGAATGGGATGGGATCGGCCTTGACCCGATCCATGAACTCCATGCCAAGCACGATCGGGTAGTCATCCATGGGAACAACCGAGAAGTCCATCGTGCTATGCCAATCTCCAAGTTGAACCCTAACATTATGAACAATGCCAAAGATAGATTTGGGTTCGGAGTTTATCGCTTTTAGCCATCTGTGCTCCTTGGTATAAGTGATGCCCAATTGACAGGCCTTGGTCTCTTGGAGGAAGTTGCCGGTAGCTCCCATGTACACTAGCGCTTTCACCGTTTGGCCACCAACTTTTGCTTCCATGAACAATCGTCCCATCCGTTCCAACTTGGCCACTTCCACCTTGGCTTGGATGGCATGAAGCACTTGTAGGGAGCCCATCCTGGTCTCCTCTCCTTGTGGTGTTTCCTCTCGTTCCACGATTAAGGCCAAAAGCTTGGCCTTCTTTGAACAAAACCGTGCCTTGTGAGGGCCATTGCAAAAGAAGCACTTTAAAGTAGGACGTTCTCCTTTGTCGTCCTTGGTGGTCTTGGAAGGTTGCCCCTTGTCGGTCTTATTGCCTCCATCCTTGCCACCGTGGTCTCCCCCACTTTTGCCCTTGCCCTTATCCTTGCTTGGCTTGGGCTTTTCCTCCTTCTTGAACTCTATCAAGGATTTGGCTATAGAGATAGCCGTGGCAAGATCTTGGGCTCCCCGTCGTTGGATCTCCAACTTCACCCAATGTTGGAGCCCGTCATTGAAGGCAAAGAATGCTTCCTTGTCGGGTTAGTCGGGGATTTCCAAGAGCACCTCGGAGAACTCCTTCACATTGTCTCGGATGCTTCCTTTTTGCTTGAAATGATGAAGTTTGGCCCTTGCCTCCTCTTCGGCATTCACGATGTCCCCATGTCGTCTCCTCCACCATACCATGGCTGTGCCTTCTAGTTAGAGGGAGCCATTATCGAACTTCTTGGCATCCTTCTCTATGCCAAGTGCTCGGAAGTATTGTTCCAAGCTCCACAAGAAGTTGTCTATGTCAGTAGAGTTCCTTGTCCCTTTGAAAGCCTTAGGCTTCAAGACGTCCATCTTGGCCAGAGCCACAATCGATGCAATATGGGCAACGTTTTACCATGAGGGATTGCCCGTTTTCATATGGCTAGCTAATCCTTGGTCTCCCTGAGCTCCTTAAAGACCCTCGCAAGTTCCTCCGTGAGAGACAAGACTTGAGCTTGAAGATTGTCTTGGAGCGCCTTGATTTGGTCAAGACATGTTGCCATGGCTTGGTTCAAGGAAGCTTGCATGCCGTCTTGGAGCTCCTCTCGGCCACTCTCGAGCTCCGTCATGCGTTGGTCCAACTCCTCAAACCGTTCAGCTGTGGCTAGCTCAACCTTCTCTAGCCGTCGCTCCGTGTCCGCCAAGACGTCCCTTGACCGGGCTCATCCCTTCCTAGCTTGTCCCTCCACGTGCGTGGCTTCACTATCTCCCGATCCAGCCATCGATAGAAATAGAGCACCACGAAAGTTAAGATAGTAGTGAAGTATGTATCTTAACCGAGGCTCTGATACCACTTGTCACGGACTTGGTTTTCAACACCCAATGACCGTGCGGTACTAGCAAACTTTTCCCACTCTTGAGAATGCTAGTCAGCCAAACTCCCGAAGGGAACGCTGATAGAACAAGTACACATGACAACTTAAGACAAGAGAGCTTTGTGGGAAACATGGAGAATGCTATACACTTGCTTGGAGAATGCTTACAACTCTTGGCTGGTTTACAAATGAGGGCTTGGAGGTGTTTATAGGCCCCCTCCTCCCAAAGGATGACTAGGATCAATTTGATCCAATGGCCAAGATTAAAACTCTAAAGAATTTTACCACTTACATGATGTCTCTCTATGTATGTACAAGTCTCTAGAACTATGTGCAAGGTTCTAGGGTCTTCTAGGCAAGCTGAGAGAGCCCTAGGGGTGTTCCACTGGCTCCTAGAACGTACCAGACACTCCCGGAACCGACCGGCCCCTTCCGGGCCTTTTCTGCCCGATCTGGTCCCGCCTGGAAGCGCCTGGCCGTGTCTGGGCGTGCTTGGGCACCGTCTGCCTACGGTTAGCCGATGGTTTGTCTGTTGTCTGTTCCCAACATAGCCGTCGGTCTATCAGGGGGCCGTCGGCCAGTCTTGCCATCACACTAGGTGTCCATGCCATGTCTGGGCATGGTCTTGAACATTTCTACACATGGTGATCGAATGATCAAGTTGTGACATGTCCAGGTCCAGCACACCTCGACACTTGGTGCTAGGGTGGCGGAGCTGCGGTCGGCCATGGTCTTGCACACCTCGATACATGAAGCCTAATTGACCGAGTCGTGACATGTTAGCGTCTGGCATGCCCACACACATGATGACCATTGATCGAACCGTGGCATGTTATTGGCCTAACACTTGGTACCAAGATGAGCGAGCCATGGCATGGCATGATGCCCAGGTGACCTAGTCGTGACATTTCATAATCCAACACACCACGACACTTGGTGCCAAAGTGATGGAGCAGTGGCCAGCCAAAAGTTTGTAGAACTCAACATATGTTGCCTGGGTTAACAAGCCGAGGCAGGTCACAATGCCTAGGCGATGGAGTCATAAGATGTCATGGAGCTACACAACTCAGCATTTGGTGATCGGATTACTGTGTCGGGCCAGGTAATGGTCCAGCACATGTGGGCACTTCGTGCTAGGGTTACTGAGCAATGGCCAACCATGGTCTAACACACCGTGGCACATATTGTGGCATGTAAAGGTGCCCGGGTCATCAAAACGTGTCATGTCATGGTGCTTGAGTGACCAAGTTGTATGTAATGGTCTAGAATACCTTAGCATATAACACCTCAATAGTTGGTTCCAGGTTGACCGAGCCATGACATGTTATGCTTCCCAGTGATTGAGTAGTGGCAGGGCATGGTCTTTCACACTTCGTACTTGATTCCAAGGTGACTAGACCATGGTATGTCACAATGCTTGGAGACCCAGCCATCATGGTCCGACGCACCTTAACACTTGGTTCCAGGGTGAAAAAGCTATGGTCGGCCATGGTCTGGCACACCTCGGTCAATGTTAGCCAAGTGATCTAATTATGGCTTGTCATGGTCCAACACACCTCGACATTTTGTGAGTGAGGGATCGTACTAGGGCATGTCAAGGTCTAGATGACAGAACCTTGGTTGAGTCATGGTATTGCATGATCCAATCAAACTCGTGGGATGAAACCTGTGGAAATTCTTGGTAGGCCTTGACTAGGCACCCCTCGACACTTGCTGCTCGAGTGACCCACCATTGGCATGTCATTTTCTTGGATTACCGTGCCAGGGAATGTCAAGGAGCGAACGCTGAGAAGTTCTAACTCTATGGTGGACATTTGAGCCACGACACGAGGTTTGCCAAAAGAAAAGTGATAAGTGTAGAAACAATAATCTATTAGTCTTTCAAGGACTTGGCTATCCCTTCCGAGGTAATGAAGGGGGTGGAGAACCTCAGTGATTAAGTGGTCGTTGAAGTTGGATGATTGAGGGGTGGGGGTGGGGGAGGGTGAACGATTCGAAGCAACAAAGGGTTGAATCAAAGAACATTATGGTAGCAAGGCAACTCTTCCACGTACATTACCCCTCGCCTATTTAATTAGTCTCCAAAGGATGCTATCCTCAATCAGATGGGAAATGTACTTCATTGCGATTGTTGTGACTTTGTCATCACACGAACTTACAAAAAAAAAGTACCCTTGAGGGCTTCAGGCTCCTACGACCGGTCGAAAAACAGACAGCGGGCACGTACGTCGAGTCAATTGAGGATTTTGACTTTGAAGTGTTCAGTCATAAGACGATAGTCGAACAGTGAATTGTCATGGTCTGAAAAACCTTTGTAATTAGTGCTTGGTGGACCGAGTCATGGTCTGGCACCCCTCAATAGTTGGTGCCAGGGTGATCGAGTAGTGACCTGTCATGGTTCAAGACACCTTCGTACTTGGTGCCTTGTTGACCATGCTTTGACCGGCCATGGTGAAGCACACCTTGGCAGATAGTGCTTGGATTATCGAGTTGTCACATGGCACTCTTCCAATCTTAATGAGTCGAGACAAGTCATGGTCCTGCATACCTCGAAACATTGTGACTGAGTGATTGAGTCGTAACTTGCCAAGATCCAGCACACACCGACACTTCATTCCATGTCATTATCCATGACGACCCTACCATAGCAAGTCAAGCAGTGGACGTTTGTAATGTATAAGTATTTGGTGGAAATTTTTGGAATAGGTGAGGCTTGTCGTAAGTGGTAATTTAGTCTCTCTAAGACATGGCTATCCATCAAGAGGGAATGAAGGGGTGGAGAATCTCCGTGACAAAGTGGTTGTTGAAGTTGGATGGTCGAGGGGCGGGGGACGGGGACGAATCGAAGCAACAAAGGGTTGAATCTCAAAGGGACAGCAAGGCCACTCTGCCCTGTACAATACCCCTCGCGTATTTAAGTTGTCTCCAAAGGAATCTATCCCTTGTCGGATGGGAAATATACTTCATTGCGATTGTTGTAGCTCTTTTGTCACACAGACTTCCCAGCAACATGTGCCCCAAGGCCCCTACTTCTTGTCAGAAAACTAATGGCAGGTGCATGTGTCGCTTCTATTAAGGATTTTGACTTTGAGGTGTTCAGTCATAATCCAATGCATGGTAATCGAGCATGAAATGTCATGGTCTGGAATCCCTTGCTAATTGGAGCCTAGGAGATCGTGTCGGGTTTGGTAATGGTCTGACATACCGTGATAGTTGATGTCGGGGTGACCGAGTCGTGACACATCATGCTCGGATAAACCTTTGCACTTGGTACCAAGGTGACGGTGTTGTGGCCAGCCATGGTACGGCATACCTTGGCAGATACTACTTGGGTTACCGAGCTGTGACATGTAATAGTGCCTAGGTGACCAAGCCGAGACATGTCATGGTCATGCACACCTCGACACTTTGTGACCGGGTGACCAAGCTGCGGCCTACCATGGTCAAGTGCACATCCGCACTTGATGCAAAGCTGTGGCATGTCATTGTCCCTGAGACCTGCCATGGCAACTCTAGGAGTAAATGTTTTGAATGTCTTGTTCTAGGTTGGACATTTGAGCCACTACATGAGGCTTCCTAGAAGAAGAATGATATCGTGAAAGTTGTTATCTTTTAGTCTCCTAAGGGCTTGGCCATCCATTTAGAGGTAATTATGGGGTCGAGAACCTTCATGATAAAGTGGTTGTTAAAGATGGATGGTTGAGGGTTGGGGGGGGGGGGGGACAAATCGAAGCGACAAAGGGTTGAGTCTGATACCATAAGGTAGCAAAGAAACTCTGCCTGGTTAAACATCCCTTGCGTATTTAAGTCATCTCTAGAGGATGCTACTTGTCGATTGATGGAAATTAAACTTCAAGGTGTTCGTTGCAATTCTTTCGTCCCTTCTATTTAGGATTTTGACTTTAAAGTGTTCAATCATAATTTAATGGAAGGTAACTAAGCAATGAAATTTCATTATCCTACAAACCTCGTTAATTGGAGACTGGGTGACTGAGTTGCGGTCAGCTATGGTCAGACACACCTCGATAGTTGGTGCCGGGGTGCCTGATTCGTGACATATCATAGTCCGACACACCTTGTGATGCGAACCTTGCTCCCAATAGCGGGACCCAACACCTAGTAGGAAAACATTCCCAAGACTCCTACGAAGTTTAGATGCTTAAACATATATTGACCCACGTTGTTTCTCAAACATAAACCAATAGCTCCAATTGCGAAGCCACAAACAACCCAAGCTAAATTGTTTGATAAGTCAAGAGTTCTAGGAAGAACCTTAGAAGAAGAGAGTCCTATCTCAATTAAGAAATGTACTTGTAATATTAAAAGAATTACATTAAGAAAACTTTCCTAATGTAATTAGGACAATCTATAATGACCTAATAATGATATGATGTCATATTACAAATAGGAAATAACTAAACTATGAAATTTGGCTTGAAAAGGACTCCAAACCGACAA
>JAKNRG010106348.1:6075-19191 GCA_024706555.1 Mandevilla sanderi x Mandevilla atroviolacea | reverse complement strand
GAAGAGCCGAGAGGAAAAAGGCGTAAGGGGGTGAGCACATTAGAGCGAGAAAAAGCCAATATTTGTGTTAAACACGAGGGAAGAGTGACCTTTTCTTGAGTGAAACACGTAAGGGAGTGTTGAGAGGAAATCTTTGTTTTCTAACCTTTTTTTTCGTGCAGGACTTGGCAACCACGAGTCAGTCTACCCTAGATCCCAACACCGCCCTTGGGGGGCAGGGGATTACAACCCTTCCAGTTCCCTGTTCCTTTAAGTCCCGGAGGAGGAGGAGGAGGAGGAGGAAGCTGCTCCGACTGAGGATGTTTCCCAGGTTAAAGGGGGAGATGGAGGGCTGCCCAGCTCTTAAGTCCCCCGCAGTGGACTTTTTTCTTCTTTTGTTATTGTTTTTTGTATTTTTGTAGACCTGGCCCTTTCGAGGCCCTTGTATATATATTTTTTTATCAATGTATGGGTCATTTTTTAATATATATTGCCTTGTTCTTCAGTTATTCGCTTTAACGTTTGTTACTCATGAAATTGAAATAACTGAAGATGCTAAGGACAAGAAAAAAAGGGAATGTTCAAATTTTAATTTCAAACTTTCATATATAATACTTTTGCAAATGGTTAGAGTGCCAAGGGTTTCCTAACCATTTTCCATCTGACTTTTCAAGGACGAAGGTACCCTCCTTAATGGCTTGCACCACCTTGTATGGTCCTTCCCAATTGGGAGCGAGTTTCCCCCTATCTTGTCTCTGACTTGTAGCTTCGACTTTTCTGTGCACCCAATCTCCTACTTTGAGGTTTTTTTGATGTACTCATCTATCGTGGCCTTCATTCATTTTACCTTTGACTCTTTCCATCCGAATTCGAGTGTCGATTCCCCTTTCAAGGTCGCTCAAGCTGCTTCAGAGCTTTTCACCCTCGCGGAACTCAACAACTTGCAAGGTAGGGAGGGCGACTTTCGCCGGGACGACTGCTTCTGACTCATAGACTAGCAGAAAAGAGGTTTCGTCTGTTGGTCCCCTGGTCGAAGTTCTGATAGACCATTAAGATGGGATGCAACTCGTCTGCCCATTTTCCTGCCTTGACGTCAATGGCTTTCTTCAAGGATGTGATCACCAGTTTATTAGCTGCCTCTGCCTGACCGTTGCCTTGAGGGTGCGCAATCGTGGATTTCCAATGTTTGATCCCCAGCCTTTCACACTCCCCCCGAGAATTTCGAGGCAAACTGCACTCTTTGATTAGTAACGACAGCTATGAGTAGTCCAAAACGATAAAGTACTTGATCGTGGAAAAAGTTAAGCACGTTCTCTTCCGTAGGATGAATTAGGGCCTTCTCCTCTATTCATTTGGAGAAAAAATCGGCTGCCACCACTAGGTACTCTAGGCCTCCCCTGACCTTTAAATTTTCCCATTAGATCCATTCCCCACATGTCAAAAACCCGAGTTGAGACCATTGGTGTCTGTTGTACAGAGGGGAGCCTGGGTATATCACCACACTCCTGGCATTTTTGGCATCTCCTCACTAGTTGATCCGCGTCTCTCCTGAGAGATGGCCAGTAATATCCTAGGTGCAACACCTTCTCTGCTAGGGATCTCTCACCTGGATGCCCACCATAGACTCCCTCGTGGACTTTCTCTAAGAGGGGCTGAGTCATTTCGGGTTGCACACATCTTAGCAATGGTTTGGAGAATGATCTCCTGTACATTTCCCCATTGTGCATCACATATCTGACTGACATCTTTTTTTATCGACTTTGCCTCTTGGGAGTCACAGGGCAACTCACCCCTTTCTAGGTAGGACTCGAAAAGGTCGACCCAAGTTGGCTCGCATATACTTAAGACTTGCGGGTTCGTGAGTAAGATAGAGGAGTCAGTAATTTCTTGGATCTTAACTCCTTCTTGTACACCTGGTGGACGAGTTGAAGCCATTTTGGAGAGGTAGTCTGCTTGGCCATTCTTCTCCCTTATTATCTTTTCCAAGGTACATCTTCTGTGTTTTGCCATCCAATTCCTAGCCGTGTCTTGGTATTGTTCTAAGGAAGGTTCATTAGCTAGGAAGTCGCCCTGTACTTGGTTCACCACGACTTTGGAATCACTTCGTGCTACTACGTCCCAAATTCCCAATGAATGAGTCTATTTCAGCCCTTTAATTAGGGCATCATATTCTACCTGATTATTGGATGCTAGGAACTTGAGCTTTAAGGCCTTCTCTATCCTTATGATTTCTTCTGGGGAGGTGACGACCGAACCAATACCTCGGCCAGATTGGTTATAGGAGCCATCTACCATAAGGACCCAAGATTTACTTGAGTCAACTGGTAATGCCCTGTGTTGTGGCTCATCAATCTTGTCAGTGTGAGAAGGTGGTCTCCGTGATGAAGTAGGCCAAAGCTTGAGCCTTGATAGTTTTTCTTGGTTGGAAGTCGATGTCATATTTGCTCAACCCTATGCCCTATCTCAGCATCCTTTCGGACATGTCGAGTTTGTGAAATATTTGCTTCAGGGGCAAGTTAGTGAGGACAACTATGCAACAACAAGACAGTTGACTAATTTTTCTGTATTAATGTAACAGGACTCAGCCTCATTAAGGGCTATGCTTACATAATATACAAGTATTCGAGTAGTGCCCTCCTCCCTAACTAACACAGCCGCAACTGCTAAGTTAGTTGCGGCCAGGTACATAAACAAGGTCTCCCCATCTTTGGGTTGTCCCAACAATGGGAGTTTCGCCAAACTTGTCTTCATTTCTGCCCAAGCATTGTTGCACTCCTCAGTCCATTTCAAGTCCCTTCCAGCTTGCCTCAAGGCCTTAAAAAAATGGTAGGCTCCTCTCTGCCAACTTGGCGATGAATCTTCCAATGGAGGCAATGCATCCATTCATCCTCTGGATGTCCTTGATGCATCTTGGTTCCCTCAGGTCCATCATGACCTAGATCTTTAGTGGATTATCCTCTATGCCTCGCTCTGTCACCATGAAGCCCAAGAATTTTCCTTCCTCCACCCTAAATACACACTTCTCCAGGTTAAGCTTCATGTGGTGGAGGTCAAGGTTGTCAAACGTCTCCTTCAAATCGGCAAGGTGGTCGCCTTCTTTGGTTTTAACTACCATATCATCCACATAGACTTCCAGGTTCCTTCCGATCTGGTTTTTGAAGATGGCACTCACCATGCGCTGTTTGGTTGCTCTGGCATTCTTCAATCCGAAAGGCATCATGTTGTAGCAGTAAATTGCTCCTGCCGCCCGGAAGGAGGTGTGTATGTGTTCCTTCAGATTGAGTTTGACTTGATGATAGCCAAAGAATGCATCCAGAAAGCTCAATAGTTTTTTCCTAGCCGTGGCATCTACCATCATGTCAATTCTTGGCAAGGGAAAGCAGTCTTTGGGGCAGGCCTTATTCAAATTAGCGAAGTCTATGCCTCCACTTGTTATTCGCCTTCTTCACCATCGCCACATTAGCCAGCCAAGCTGGGAAGTAGACTTCCCTTATGAATCCAACCTACAAGAGTTTTTCTATCTTTGCCGCTTCCTCCTTAACGGGGCTGGTTTTCCTTGGCTTTTGTTGGATAGGGCGTTTGGTGGGATCAATATTCAGGTTATGCACATTTGTCTCCTCTTTCACCCCTGGCAAGTGGCATCTGTTTGATGTCCCAAGCAAAGACCTCTTGTCAATCTAGGAGGAACTGGACGAGTTCCTCATTTTCTCCAACTGGGAGGGTGGAACTCACACGCACCTTTCGACCGGAGCGAGTTCAACCTCCGTCTGGTTCAGTTTGTCGGGGATGTCTCCTAGTCAAGATGCCATCTCGCCTTCTGGTTTGAGGGGCGCTTTCCTTATAGTGACCTCTCAGATCATCCAAATCTACATAGGTTCAGCTTGGGTCTCGAGCCTTTTTTAGGCCATCTGATATTACAGAAGATGTCGGGGCTGCTTTCAACTGATGAGACTCTCCCTTTGGTAGGGAATTTTACCCTTTGATAGGGTAGGGAAGCAACCATCTCGAACCTGGCCTGCAAAGGACACCCAAGAATAGCATTATAAGAAGATTTTAAATCAAGGACCAAGAAACATACCTTCTCCGTCCTTTGGATAGGCTCTGTCCCGAGGGTCACCTCCAGTTCGATGGTGCCCTTTACATCCACTTTGTGGTTGGTGAATCCCTCCAGTTGGCCATTATAGGGGGTGAGGTATCCATCTAGGAGCCCCATTTCCTTGTAGCCTGAATAGTGTAGGATATCTCTTGAGGCCCCCGTATCCACAAGAATCCTCCTCACCCTGCACTTGGTGGCTTGGTTGGCCATGACGGCCTCAATAGATAAAGGGTGGCTTCTCACCTCCAAGTTGTGATGCAACTCTCTATGGTGGAAGTTGACCTCCAACATGGTTGATGGTGTGAATCTGCTTGTGCAACTGGTTCAATGATGGAGGGTCGGTCAGAATGACATTTATGACCCTCTCCTCGGCTGGGTCTCTTGCTAGTCCGGCTTGCCCTCCTGCCCTGAACTCAACCAAGTGGCTCTACTTTATTAGCCTCTCGATTACACGCACCTATTCTCTGTGAGGTGCCTGTGATCTTTGTGGAAGGCACAATACCTCTTCTTATCTCTCCACCCTTGGTTCTCTTGCCTAACGGGCTTTAGATCCTGCACCCCGTGCTGTTCCTTGATGATGGTGATGAGATCTGCTCGTGGAACGCTCAGAAGGGTGAAGGTCTTGGTCTTCCGAGTTCTGTTCTTGCCACCCCATTATTTTCAGTTTTGGGGCTGGGGTTAGGCTTTCTTTCCAACTGGCCCTTAGAAGATTCTGTCAGGGCAAAGTTCCTTGCCATGTTCAGCATTTCACTTACGAACTGGGGCTTCCTCACATTGAATTCGGCCTTGAAAGAGACAAACGAGATCCCTCCGATGAAGGATGACATCATCACATCGAGCTCGCTCCATCTATCTCATCGTAGAGTTTTTTGAAGCCACCCACAAAGGACATTACGGACTCTTCTGCCCTCTGTTTGGTGTAGACCAGGTCAGTCTGACTCTTGGGCAAGTCTCCGGCTATGCCAAACCTGGACATGAACTTCTTCTTCGGCTCTTTCCAACTATCAACTGAGTCCCTTCTTAGATTTGAAAACCAACTCATTGCCTTCTCGCCTAGTGTGCCTGGGAAGGCCTTGCATAGAGTGGCCTCGTCAGCATTTGTTACGTTCATCATCGCATCATACTTGCAGATATGGTCGAGGGGTTTTCCCTTCCCGGTATAAATGGTGAATTGTGGGAGCTTTAGCCTGGAGCTGGTGGTGGACTCCTCCCAGGCGGCTAGAGAGGTGACGGGATCTACTTTGTCTTTTGGATCGGTCCCTCATCGAGGACCCTTCAGATCGCCTGGAAGATCCCTCACCATGTCCCCGCGGGGGCTCCCGTCTAGTGGGTCGACTTCTGTCAGCTCTTAGGCGAGATTCTCCCACTTGGCTAGCTGACTTCTCCATAAGGGGACGTTGTCCCGCAATCGGGATAGGTTGAATGGTTGGCTGTGCCGGTGGAGGCATATTTGGATGGGAAGCCTCTCTCAGTACTACAGGATTTGTCTGGGCCATGACCCTCTCAGATGTCGCCGATGAATCCCCTATCGGTGGGGGTAGATATTGGCCAACGACAGCCATTCTTTGACTGAGGGCCAACCACTCCCGCATGAGTTGGTTTTCCTCCCTCAACCCTCTTAACTCCTCTGCTACAGCGTCTTCGGTAGGGGGTTGGGCTGGTTGAGCTTCTGACCTCGTTCTTTGTTGGTTAACATGGGTCTTGAGGTCATGGTCTCTTAAGCTCAGCCTCTACTTCACCGGGCAGCGCTTCTCCTCCCTTACTAAGGTCAAGAAGTTGAATAGGGACAATTGTCTTTGTCGCGAGGCAATCGTGGGAGCCAATGGTCTTACTGTCGTCAACCTGCTTGGGTTCGACGAGTCTTGGCTCTGAATTACTAGTAGCTTACTCATCTTTTTTTACTTGGTTGAACTTCAAATGGGAAAAAATGTATGAGGCTTTCATTCTCTTCCAGGTAACAGAACTAATCTGATATTACAAAAATCAGATTATGGGATTTGGGCTCTAGCTACTCCTATTGGGAGTCCTAGAAGGATCAAGTCGACTTTCCTTTGTTGGACTCCTCGGTAACTTCCTGACAAAGAAACAAAGAAAAGGTGGCCAGAGGTGTGCTTCGGGAACCTCCTCCGATGATAAAGTTAGAGATTGAGAGTTCTTTCCTTAGGAGCAAAAGATTAGGGTTTTAGAATAGTAGGATGTCTTACCCCTGTCTGACTTTTTTCGTGGTTTTTATACTCTTTCCTTTTCTCTCTCTCCATATCAGTCCTTTAGGACGGGATATTCCTGAGACCCCTCTCTGCTTGACACGTGTTAAATGAACATTTAATACTTGTGGTGTTGCTGGACTGTCGGAGGTATTAGGGCAGTGCACAGCTATACTGAGTGCTCCACTTCTGCTTGGTTTGTCAGGAATCTTGGCCTATCATCCTCTGTACCGAACCCACAAGCCTGGCTAGTTGTTAGCCTAACTGGGCCCCTTCTCATCTAGACGGGGCCACAATATCTTTTCTTTATTCGGCCCCCTAGCCAAGAAAGCTTGGGCCTGGTAGGGGGATTTCTTTAGTTGGGCCTCTTTGGTCATTACTGGCCCTTCACCTTCAGGTTGGGCTTTGGCCCTTCAATATTTTTTTTTTGATACATAGGGGAAGGGAGTGTCGAACCCAAGAACTTAAGTTTGGGCAACAAGCGTCTTACCACCGAAACAACGTCAAGTATTTATTACATGTTTCTTCCCCATCCATTTCTTGGAATCTTTTTTTCCTTTAACCCCCTTTCAGTCTCCTTTAATATGCAGATTCTACACATTGAAGCGTGGAGGTGAGTAGGATCTCTATTTCTAGTAATTTAATATGAGAATATGGACAAATCAAGAATCTTATATATTAAAAGAGATCTTGATTGCCCATGATCTTGCAATTAGTACACAAAACAATAAATTGAAATTCTTTTCATGTCTTCTTCTTCCCTAAAAGATGCAAGATTGTAATGATGACACAACTTGTATTTGGTATTGGTTCCATCTGCCATGGTTAAAAATTTATTTGGAATCAGTCCAAAACCATGTCTGCTCTAACCCCACCAAAATTAATCTACTCTTTTGAAATGTTGGATCCTATTTTTGGTGATGGGAGATGGGGATGAGGCCCCATGGTTGTATTTGTCGTCCTACACAAGACAAGTAAACGCTTGGATCCCTTACATGATTTAACCTTTTAGCACTCTGTGCCAACCCTTGTTTAGTTTTCCGACATACATACACCTTAACGCCTACTTCCAATCCTAACATATTTGATAATAAAAAATTCTAGGTTAACTTATTATGTTTGCCTTTTACTTCAGTTAAAAATAGTTAGGCAAATGCAAAATTTATGAACAACATAAACTGAATATATACCTAACAAAAGAATACAAATCTGTTATGCTTTTAGGAGTCAATTTAATTTTTCTTTTTCCCTTTGGTTTTATGCTTTTTTGCCCCAAATACATAAAAGTAGAATATGTTATTGACACGTAAGACACTAATAATGGCCCGGAAGTGAGTGAAAGGAATCAAATACTATATGTATGACAATGAAGTGCATCAGCTCACGTCTTTGCCAGTTGTGAGTCAACGGAGAGACAGAGGATCCCACGCTCTTGCTGTTTGTTTAAAGGAATCCCTCTTAGATATGGAATCATAATAGTATCATTTATCCCAGCATCAGAGGGAGTCCTTAAAAGTTTTTAAAGGCCAAGAAAAATGCCCTTCTCTCAAAATCTTGGATAGATTTTGTGAATATGAAAAGGGAGACAGACATTTAAATCTATCTGTCAAGAAAAAAAGAAAAGGGATGGATTTGGGCTAACTTCTTTGCTTTTACTGATAGGGTTACAGTCAAAGGAAAGGCAAAGATGGATTTCATACCAGGGAAACAGGGAAAAAAAGGAAGAGACAATGGAGACAGAATAGTCCTTTGAGATGACCTGAACCAAATCAAGATGTCCTCAACTTGAATCACATGTCTTATGTCCTTTCTTGACACAACCCCTTTTAAGGAGAGATGAAAGAAAGATCCTACTACTACTACTACTTCTTCACATTAATTTGACCATGACAAGCCCCGATGAAAAATCATTGAGCCGCCTAAGTTTTGTTTTGCCTTTTACAATTAGTGCTCTTACCATTGAAATAGTAACAAACCCTAGATAGACACAGACAGCTAAAGATGAAAGCTTGGAAATGGTAGGGGAGACCAAATAGTGGAAGGAGAAAGGGGGGCGGGGGGCGTGGTTGTGTGTAAGGGTGGATGGGGTCCACAAGACCCCTACTTGTATGTGATTCACGAGTCAGTCAGCAGCACTTTAACTAAATTCTTGCTACTATTGTTACCACAAAACCATATGGGTAGAAATAGAATGGAAATGTTGGTAATAGTATGGGGGTAGTGTATGCATGATCTGTCCCCAACTCTGGTCCAGAAACTCTTCGTACAGCTCAAGAGCCACCAGACGTGGCCAACACAAACACGCACATTGGCCTATTTTTAACCCGCGTTTCACCCAAAATTGGACCTTTCCTTCTTTCAACCTCTAGAGAAGAGTAGAATCCGAACGATTGAAACAGCACATCTGCAAACCTTGAGAGGAGAGCAGAGAGGATTGAGAGAGAGAGAGAGAGAGAGAGAGAGACAGAGAAAAACAAGAAGGCAGGCATCTTTTATTACTCTCAGTCTCTCACTCCTGTCTCTCTCTCGTACGGAGTTTTTGCTTCTTTGTTATCTTCACGAAGAAATGGATTACTGGTCATCCTCTGTCGCCGTTGATGATGAATTTGAGAAGCTTGTAATTCGAATGAATCCACCAATGTACATCCCTTTTTCTTGTTTCTTCTCAAATCAAGACTTTTCTTTTTCTTTTTCTCTCTTCTGTTTTCAAACTCCCTTAAAAGTTTTCGTTTTCTTGACATGGAGTGTTCCATTTCCTTCTGGGAATTGTTGATTAATTTTGACGATTTGAAATATGTGTGTTCCTGTTACGTCTTGTCTTGATTTTCTCGTCTTGTACGTTACAGGGTTACCGTTGATAACGAATCAGACAAGAAAGCAACTTTGATCAAGGTACTGAGGATTATCATTTTTAAAATGGGATTCTGTAAATTCATCAACTGATGAAGATTCTTCTGTAACTTGTCACAATCACGGGGTTCAAGTGTTCTTTACTTTTCCCTTTCCCTTGGAAATCGAGATGAATGTTCAGAAGTTTTGTCTACTGACATATGGAATTTTTAGGTTGATAGCGCAAATAAAAGAGGAAGCTTATTGGAAGTGGTTCAGGTTCTTACTGATTTGAACCTGATAATAAAGCGTGCTTACATTTCTTCAGATGGAGAATGGTTTATGGATGGTCAGTTTTGACTCTTTATGTTTCGAAAGGATTAAAGTTCTATTAAGACTTTCTGTTTTCTCACGTGCTCTACTTTGTTCTGAAGTGTTCCATGTTACTGATCAAAATGGAAATAAGCTATCTGAGGTTGATGTTGCTGAGCACATTCAACAGGTAGATTTCTATAGCACTGCTCAGTGTTTCTGTGTTTCTTCAAGTTAAGAAGGATTAAGTAATCATGGAAAATATTTATATAGATATTGGAAATGTTTAGTGATGATGGGAAAAAAAAAATCTTTCTCGAGTGACTTATGTGACTAGAAGTCATTAGTTTGGCTGGTTGACATAGATGTTTTTGGCCTTAGCTTGAACTGTTGGCTGTTATTAGTTAAGTATCTGCTGACTCTGTAAATAGATTCTATAGTCAAGACTGGAATAATTGTAGCCTTGGTATTCTCTGCGAATAGTTTCTTTTCAGATTGCCTCTTAGAAGAGAACTGCTGCTTAAATTCTCCGTACCAAAATCTTATGTATTTTCACTGGGAAAAGGAGTCAATTCTGTTTGTCTTATCTACTATAAATGATGCCATAGTCTTGGTCTTATTTGTGGATGTGATGAATGAATTTAGTTGTCTGACCATCAATTGTTGATGGGAATAGTTCTAGTTCATGCCGTGTACATTTGACAATAGCACAGGGGATACTGAAACTTCATTTTATGCATCTGCAAATTAGATGCCCTGAAGGAGAATGTACCTGCTTCTTTTTAATTGTTGTCACATAAATTAACCCAAACTCTATGAAATACTACATATTGTCCTTATTCCAAAAAGTTCATCTTGCAGTCATTGGGGCCAAGGGGCCGAAGCTTCCGGTCCTTGAGAAGATCCGTTGGTGTTCAATCAGCATTGGAGCATACAACCATAGAATTGACTGGAAGAGATCGGCCTGGCTTGCTCTCTGATGTCTTTGCTGTTCTTGCAGACCTGAAGTGTAATGTAGTAGCTGCTGAAGTCTGGACTCATAACTCAAGAATGGCTTCTGTTGTTTACATCACTGATGAAGCCAATGGACTGGCAATAGATGATCCTGAAAGGCTGGCTAAAATTAAGCAACTTTTATTGTACGTTTTGAAAGGGAATAGAGACAGACGAAGTGCCAACACTGCAGTTTCTGTTGGTTCAACCCACACAGAGCGGAGACTACACCAAATGATGTATGCTGATCGTGATTTTGATAACGATAATATGGATTGCGCAGCAACAAATGACAGAAGCAAACCCCTTGTTACAGTTGAAAATTGCACTGATAAAGGCTACACTTTAGTCAACTTGAGGTGTCCAGACAGGCCTAAGCTGCTCTTTGATACCGTGTGCACGCTAACGGATATGCAATATGTAGTGTATCATGCTACCATAATTGCTGATGGACCAGAGGCTCACCAGGTATTCTTCTACACCCCTGACTTGTGTGGAAAACCTCTTGTAGCAGTAAAAGAGCATTACAAGTGGATAAGAAACATTGGATGGACATCTTCCATCCAGTTCCTTGGCCTTTGCGGTGAAACATCTAAGTTACACTGTATTTGGTAGTCTACAATTTAGCTCATCCTTTTTTCTGCTGTATCCTTTGTATAGGAATACTATATTAGACATATGGATGGATGCCCTGTTAGTTCTGAAGCCGAGAGAGAACGCCTTGTTAATTGCTTGGAGGCTGCTATAAAAAGGCGAACCTCTGAGGTAAAACTTTAAAGAAACTCACTTGTGATCCAGTGTCCTAATATGCCTTTCACTTCAATTTGAGAAGCATATATTTGGTGTCTTGCAGGGAATAAGACTTGAATTGTGCATTGAGGATAGGGTTGGCCTTCTCTCTGATGTAACTCGCATATTTAGAGAGAATGGCCTCTCAGTTACTCGGGCTGAGGTCACAACCAGGGGGTCTCAAGCTGTCAATGTTTTCTATGTGACCGATGCTTCAGGATATGCTGTCAAAAATGAGACAATTGAGGCAGTTCGCGATCAAATAGGATCAACTGTACTTCGAGTCAAGGATGACACAAACTCAAATTCTCCACCCCAAAAGGCAGGAAAGTTCTCCTTAGGGAATTTATTCCGATCAAGATCAGAAAGGTTCCTCTATCACTTGGGTCTAATAAAGTCATGTTCCTAAACATTCTCTTAGGTAGACTAGGTGCTGCCAAATCTCTCCAAGAGCTTGTACAAATAGGATTAGCTAGAGGCATAAAAGCAGCACAAAGCTATACAGTCAACTTCCTGTTGATTATGGATTAAGTTCCCCAAGTGTGCATTCTGTTTAAGGCTTGTAAAGTTTCATATGACATGTACATATCATCCTCTCGTTTCTCCTTCACATTAGGTGGGTTCTATGAATACATATCATTACTGGTGCCATTCTTTGCTTTGATGTGTCCCGAGTTAATTTCGGTTGGATTAATTCTATTAAGTGTCCCCTTTATATCCAGTGATGCAAAAGACTTGAAACAAAGGTCAGTGTTGAAAGGTTTCCAAGAGAGGATGACCATAGATAGAAAATTATAAGAAAACATGGGTAGAAGAAATTTTTGAGTGGAGAATTGAACAGTCAAAAACGACTTTTGGGGTGCAATGTGATAAAGTGAATGTGTTGGTGTCACACCCCGTGATCCGAGTGTAACACGCCACGTATTAGGTTGAAGGAATAATATATGTGTGTACTAGCACCGACTCCATTGCCGTCTTACATATCATGGAGCAAAGAGACTGTTCTTCTTTTTTAAGTGATCTATTCCATCGGAGAGTCATCATCATCATGGCCGCCATTTTCTTTTTCATAATGACCTAATGACTAAAAGATGATGATAAAATCAAATGGCCAATGTTTAATTCCTTTTTGGATGACCTTTCATCGATACCAACCTCAAGTAATTACGGATGGATATGATAGATAATTCGAGAGACGTAAATTAACTAATTAGATTAAAAAAAAAAGAAATATTGATCTAATTTCTAATTTAATGCACAACTCGTTTCGTTCAAACTTATATCAACTTATTTATTTTTTTGAATATTTGTTAATTAATCGATGATGGGAGGCATGTTTAATTCCTTTTTAGTCTCAATGGTAGTGATACTTGGCTTTCTATCCTCTTTTCTAGATATACATATACTACTATTTTCTATTCCCTGTTTTCCCCTATTAGACCCATTTTCATATTTCATATATAATAATATGATTTAACGTCTGATGTAATTGCGCTTCTTCCTTTGGACTTCGGCCATTGGGCCTCTTTCTCTGGAGCCGATCTGTGGACACAAAGAGAACTCAGGTGGTGGAAAATATCCTAGAACCACTCCGATGGCAAAGTCAATAATATTAATGATTCTCAATCTCAATAGTAGTTTAAGCAGAGTAAATGTACTTACCTCACAAGGAGATGTATTGAAATCTTTTATAAGCGCATGGGACCTCAACGGAGTCCCAAGATAGCGATGTGGGACTAAGGTCCCTCAACAGAAAGGGATATATCATTGGACCTCTTCAGGTGGGCCTTTCTTATAAAAGTAATTGGGTTGGGCCTAATTAAGGTGTTATACACCATATGCCCTTTCAAAAAATGATAAATGGGCCAAGGGGCCAAGTCGGAGTGGGTGGATTGAGCGGGCCGAAGGTGAACT
>JAKNRG010106341.1:0-11464 GCA_024706555.1 Mandevilla sanderi x Mandevilla atroviolacea | reverse complement strand
AAGAGAGAAGGCTCTCTTTTTCTTCTTCAAAGTGACGGCACTTTAAGGAATTAGGGCTGGAAATTTCGTCCATAATTTTCAGCCTTGAAGAGGAGTATATGTAAAGAACTCTTCTTGCCAAAATCCTAGTCAAACTAGAATTAGGAAACTTGAGAAAACTTGGAGACTAAGACTCCTTTTCTCTTTCCAACTAGGGCTGGCTGAAAATCCTATTTCTCCTCTCATTATGGTCGGCCAAGAGGTCTTGCAAAACTTGTTGGTTCACACTTGCTCAAGCCCGCAAGACCAATTTCTTATAACCCGTTCAATAAAGTTCATTATTATTTAATCTATTGGACTACAAGTCCAAATAAATTGTAAGAGCCTTATTAAACATTATAAGACTCTTCTCTTTATTTTATTTGAGCCCAATAATTAATTCCTCTAACCAAAGCCCAAATTAACTATTAGCAAATAAAACACAAGTTCTTACTAATTTCATTCAAGTCCTTAAATAATTAATTTCTTAGACATAAGTCCAAATTAATTATTCTAGACTTCTAGAATAAAATTAATCTTTTCAACTAACATCCACTATAGCCATGCTAATTAAATCACCGTGGTTATTTGAGCTAGTCTAGGGACCATAAGACATAATGTACGAGGCTCTATAAAATGACCAAAATACCCCTGCTATCAAATAGCAATATTTTGTCATTTTAAACATCTTCAAGTATCACCATATAAAGATGATGTACTCCAAGAACATTATGGTATTGAAAATAGAAGTTATTTGGGAATACTCCCAATACTCAGTCTCGACCTACAGGTAGTGGAATGACAATTATACCCTCTACATGACACCAACTATTAAGCATAGGTCCGATTGTACTATCACCTTTCTTAATAGCATCTTTCACCTTAGATATCTTGGTTCGTTCCATTAAGCTCACAATGAATATTCAGTAGAAGAATATTCTGTACATTTTCCAAGCTGTACAACTGAGGCCTTGATCTCAGTGAACATAACTAGAAGCAATCTCAAGGGGGTGATCTCCACCTCATAAATGAGATGGCATAGAAACTCTCTTGCACTGGTTTGTCTTAACTAACTAAGTCCATGCACCCAACGTACGAGGCTATTGATCTCCACAAAGTGATCTCACCCGTGGTACATCAAAGTACATAGAGTCAGCTTCGCTAGACCACCAACCCATACTCAAGTTATAGGTACTGTCTACGTTGTAGCAGTGGAGGTGTTTATTCTCTTTTACTTTGATAGTACGCTTTAGAGAATAACCTCCACTTGGTCCTGTTCTACACTTCCAATATGCCACACATTGAGTGATAAACACAATAGCCCGGGAACCCTGCCCAATGACCAAGGTAAGTCACCCTACTGAAAGGAGACTATTGTGTTATGATCTCTGTTCGATGAGCACCCCACTTTCATCGATCGATCAAGAACAACTTTTGCTTATGATCTAAAGTTCTGATAGTCTAAACCTTCCTCTGAAGAACGCCCATCACTTAGACTTGTCTGTTTAGATCATGTGGACTTCTTGCATGTTTTGTCAATGTGTATGTGTAGAGAAATTATATTTCAAAGAAGAACATCATTTTATTTATCTCTATTCCACATAACTACAGAAATAGATAGTCTTTTTGGGCATATTTCCCAACATAAAATAGAACAAACATTGGTAAATAGAAATTTTGTATTCAATGTACATTGATGTTTCCATTTTGTTTCCAACATACAAGCATGAAACGAAATGAAAACATCCATTCACCACCAAAATGAAAAGAACCCATTCACCCAAAAACTTAACCGAAAACCACCAACCTAAACTATCCAATATGCTCTCAAACATATTCAAAACATACATTCAATCTATCCAAATGACAAAACAAAAAATAAAATAAAATCCCAACTGATGCTACTCAATCCAATTTATGCAGAGTATCCGACCCCTTGATCTTGGGATGAATATGTGCACCCATACTATGCAAGTAGCCCTGTTATGACTAGTTGCTCCGCACCAACTACATTTTGTTGGTCTCCTTGGTTTCTTCAGTTTAGGCTACACATATAAAGACAAAAACAAAAGAGTTAATGCAGGTAATTTAAAGCAATTAAATTTATATAGATAAGGTGGATTGTAACTTAGTATTAGCTAGTTCAACATTGTTGATTGACTGGGGTACATGGGCTTCATAGTGGGGCACTTTGTCTGCACGAGGCTCTTGGTCAAGATGTGCTGATTGACTTGATTGGCCTATTTGGATTGAATCAGCTATAGGTTGAGCATTTGGTGCAGCATGGGTTCCCTTGGTATAAGGAATGATTTCTCGGCAGCTTCTTCTATTGTGCCTTAGCTTGCCACAATTGCCACATTTGTTAGCATTGCATAAATTAGATCCCTTATCACCATGGTTTGATTGTTCAGTGCCTTGATTTTTATTTTCATTGGAATTTGAAACATTTGGATCAACTTTTGGAACAACCTTCAGTGGTTGTGGACATTTTCTGGTATTGTGACCAGACTGCCCTCAGTTGCTGCACTTGCTGGTAGTAAAACCAACTCTAGACATTCTTTTTACATTAGGTTCACCAACCTTGTTGCCCTTCTCGCTTGGTTCTGGCCTCCTTTTTCCTTTTGGTCTCCCAGGCAGCCTAATATTTTTTGGGAGCAGCATTTCTATTAGAGATGGGCTAATTATTAGGCCCATTTGTTGGGCAAATAATTGGATCATAGGCTTTCTGATATGCTTCTACCCTATAACATGAATCTACATAGTCCTCGGGGTTTTCCCCTTGCAAACCTAGCGCAGACATTCCATGAACACAAGGTATTCTTGAAGTATCCCATTTCCTGCAAGTGCAAGTTTTCAAATCAGTGTCCGCTGCAAATTGTTCCATGTTTTGCTCCCTTACTTGAAACTTTGTTCCACCAGCATAACTTGGAATGCACAATGAAGATTTGTCTTTCAATTTCTCCAAAATTCTCATAATCCGAGGGCAGATGTTACCTTTATGCCTATTGATCCATACTCTTCTTGACTGTTTTTGAAGCATGAGATATACTCTAATCCACTCTAGCATTCCCAGAATTGGCTTTGTCCTTGATGGCAATAATTCTTATTGAATGGCTCACTATGATTGTTCAAAAGGATATCACATTTAGTGAATTCCTTGAAATATGACCTACTCTAGTAGTTGGGACTTGTGTTCTTCATCAGCCATTGGTGAGCTTCTTTGTCAAAAAATTTTCAAGGCAAGCTTCTTAGCTTCAAATTTGTTCAAATATGTGCTTTTGGCACATTTCCACATCATCTCCTTCACAGCTTCTCCAGGATGATATTTCCTCAAGTTGTTGTACAAATGACGAACACAATGTCCGTGTTCAACCCTTGGAAGGAGTTCAAACATTGCTAAAAGTAGTCCTTGCAATTCAGAGAAGAATAATTAGATTTGTAAGTTAAAATAATTTGTTTCTATACATCACCGTTTGTCTGTTTGAGATGAAACACCAATTTTCTCATTTATATAGCCACAAATCATAAATCAATCCCTCTACAAACCATTTCCAAGTGGCTTTGCTCTCACATTCAACCATTGCATAAACAATTGGGAACATGCCAATATTAGCATCCAATTCTACTCTGCTTCAAAATACCAGGATAGGGGCCCTTTAAAAAAGTATCATCCAGTCCTATCACCTTCCTACAGCCTGCCAAAAAGCCTAATCGCAAAGCATGGAGACAAACATAGATCCTCCAAAAGTAGTCATCGCCAGTCTCTTCATTGACTATCCAGTCAATGTAAACAGTCGAACCCAGATTACTTCTATGTAGCTCATCAACATAATTCCACATTAGTTTGTACTGGTCTTTGTACTTCCCCTCAATCAAAATCTTTGCATGGGCTTTTTCTTTGTACACCTTCATTGTAGAAACATTCACATTTAGTTCCCTATGCACCTTTTCCTGAAATTCATGCACTTTAAAACCCCTCTCAGGTCTAAAATCCTCGATGTATCTATTTGCAAGATATTTTGAAGTTACTACATGATGGTACATTGATCTTGCACATTCATGTTTCAGCTGTATTGTCCTAATCTGGAATGTCTCAGTGTCATCTACTCGCATAGACAATCCAATTGCAATTCTTACCTTTACATTTGGTCCTAGCCCTTACTTTGTCATTCTTGTAGAAAAAAATCTCCATACCATGTCTGATGCCATGATCCAAAATAGCATACTTCAAATCACCTCTACTATTAAAAACCATGTCATTTTCAAATTTCGGATCATCTCCATCCCTCTCTTTCATAAACCTTGGAAGCTTCGACTTACCATAGGTATGGTTATCATCTTCACTACCCACTTCATCATAGAAAGCATTATCAAAAAAGTCATTAAATGACTCATCTGAAATATGGATTTCTGTCTTCTTCTTGTCATCTCTTTGCTTAAAACCTGCCATCCAAGTCATCCTAGGTCCCCTCATTCCCCCTGTGTTGTTTTTTCTCTTCTTTTTTTTTTATTCCTCATTGACTATAGAATCTTCTTTACTAATAGTTGAAATTTTTCTTTCCAATTTTGATTCATCGATAGGCTGTACACTTAATGCACCTTGATCATCTAAGTTCAAGCATCATCCTTATCACAATGATCATCCCCCTTATCAACTTGATCATCTTCCTTATCACCCTGATCATTACCCTTCATATTTAGCCGTTTTACTTCTTTGGAAACCTTATCATCAAAGTCTTCGAGTCCATGTTCAGTTACATCATCCAAAATGTCATTGTGCCCTTCAACATCATCCCCTTCATAATCTGAATCCCGAAATATTCCTCCAATTGAACTGTTGAAGCTTCCCTCCCCATCACGATCCTGGTCATCATCCGAGGACATGTCTACCCAAACCCTTTTACCTTTTCTCTTCTATTTTCTGCTTAGTTTCAATACCAGTCAACATAGCTTCAATGCCATAATCTATTTTTTGCTCAATCTCAATACCAGTCAGCATAGCTTCAATGTCCGTCAAGATAGGCACATTAACAACTTGGATCTCAATGGTCATCAATGGTTCTACAAAACTATTTATGCTCGCAGCTTGGTGGTCCTCCTGAATTGGGTTATCATTGTCAATTTGTCTGATATAGCATTCCCTCTCACATATTTTATCATTGTCTCTATCTTCAGCAACACTCACATCACCTTTGTGTTCAATTGATGTTTGACTAGGTACTTTAACAGTCTCTATTTCAACAATTGACCCCAATTCTGATTTACACCCTTCACAATCAATTGATCATCATTTGATCCCATCCTGTGTCGCCACTCTTGTAAATCATCCATAGTAAACCAATCCTCCCGCAACTGCATAAAGAAAATCATTGTAAATCATTATGAATGCATTATGTAAATGCAAATCATTGTAAATGCAATATGTAAATGCTTTACTTGCAAATCATTGTAAATGCAATGTGTAACTTACAAAGTAAGGATATTCTCCGAATGACTTAAAAGTGTCAGGTGCATTCTCAATGAATAACTTGGCATAGTATAAAGCAAAGCATCCACAATCTTCCCCATTCGTCTGTTGCTGAACCTAGATCAATTAAACAAGCTAACTAGTTAAACACAATGTTTAAATAGACAGATTTTAACCTTTAAATTAAATTGACACAAAATTTAACAATCATGTTCTGACTTGACTTGGGAATTAAAAGTGGAACATTTTTAACTGATTCAATGTTGGCATCCTTCCCCTCTGTTTTCAATATGTCTAGTACTAACCTGTAGTATGAAATGAGTAAATTAATGACTGTGAGGATAATCAGGAAACATAAAGTCAAAATCTTCAAAACTTAAATAGAGACCATACCTTCTTATGTTGTCATCAATTCTTTGCCCCATAGCTTGGTGTGAATCTAGTAATAACATACATGTATTACGAGTTTCACACCACCTCTGAAAGTTACATAATAAGAGTAGCCTCCAATGCGACCTATATAAAATTATTGCCATCCATATATCTATCAGAACAAGCAATGTTCAAGCAAGTGCACAACAAGAAGCACAGCAATCACTTGAAAAGAATAGAATAAGGAAGTGCATTTACCATATTACAATTGGTACCAATACGTATTTCTTGGATAGAACTTGTTTTTTCTTCATCCACTGTAATACCTTCTCCTTACTGCCTGATGTATACAAGTTGAACCACAATGAGTCAATATATGTGAAGTTGGTTCGCCTATCTTCTGGAGAGGAATGTCATATTATTCTGCAACAATTTACCCAATTCTATCACTTACTCAGGAAAATTAGAGATAAATAGAAAGGAAAACAAGCATTCATCCAACACTTAATCAAAATAATGTTCGAATGCTTTCGAATCCAACATTCCTCTCAGAATAGTTGTTTCTTTAGCGCCACCTACGGGACCGTGCCTAAGAACACGTCGACGTCCAACATTAGTGGCTTTAATTTTATTCTGGCTCTTAGAAGTCCCTTTTTTACGTATTTTTCGATCAAAATGTCGTCTCTGATCTTAGGCACGCTGGTGACTAGGGGTTAGGGGATTTTTGGAATTTTGACCTAATTGGTTTGGTTTTCTGGGAAATTTTGATATGGGGTTTTTGGGGTGGGGGTGGTGAGTTAAGAAAGTTTTTTTAAAATTTTTTTATTATTGATGCACAGTGTTTTACCAAAAATACATTTATGGGGTTGAATATTTTAATATTCAAAAGTTCTAAAATTAGGTTTTGAGGTCAAAAGAACCTATTCAATCGAACGTAAAAACACCGGGGACCTAAAAATGTAAAAAAAAATAATAATAATAGAAGGGACCTAATCAGTGAAAACAAAAAACATCAAGGACAAAATTGGCGATTTTTCCATCATGTACCTAACAAGAACAGTGAATAGAATTTGGTCAAATGATATTTTTGCATTAAACATTAATTGATGAACATAATTTCTACTATGGAATGGTTGTGTCAATTTTATCTACACTTAATTCTTTTTCTAGAAAATACAACATATATGGTATGCCTTCACTACCTTTGTAGGATTTTTAACGTGTTTCAAGACAAAATAAATAAAACGTCATACACATACTGCACAAAAAGCTCAAAGGACAATCTGACATCACCTAATTGATAGTATACTCTTTGATTGTGTCTCTTTCAATGAGAAAACTCTAAAGTATCAGGGTAGCTAACTATGGACATTTAGGTCATAGAATTAACATACAACAATAAGGAAAGCAGTCTTCTGTGTAAAGTTATAATAATTCCTCGTTGTTTATTCATTAGTAGTACAACATTAAAATACATCTCAGTTATTAAGAGTCCTACCCTGAGTGAATACAAAGAGATATAGTTTACAAGATAATGATAAATATACAATGAAATTATCATATAAGTAAAGTATCTTTTAACAAATATCTCTTTCATGCCCCTGCGAGTTGTACTGGGGGTGAGCCCACAGTCAACTTGTCAAGTAAAAACTTGAACCGAGTTTTGGAGAGCGGTTTGGTAAGAATATTAGCCACTTGATCAACGAGGGGAATATTGTACTTGAAGCTGATGTTGTTGTACCTTATCTCGTACAAAGTGAAAATCAATTTCAAGATGTTTGGTACGAGAATGGAAAATGGGACTAGCTGTGAGATAAGTGGTGGCCAAATTGTCACCCAACAATGTAGGATAAGTAATACAAATTCCAATTTCACAAAGTAAGGACTAGACCCGGGTTATCTCTGCAATTGCATAGGCAATGGCTCTATATTCAAATTCAGTAGAAGAATGCGAAACTGCTCGTTGCTTGCGAGACACCAAACAGACCAAATTAGGACCAATGAAAACTACAAAACCAGTGGTGGATCGACGATCATCCATAGATCCTCCCCAATCAGTATCAGAATAGCCAGTGATTGCTAAAGATGTAAGAGATATATCTGGAGACTTGGTGATCGTCAAGCCAAGAGTGGGTGTGGCACTTAAGTAGCACAGAATTCGTTTAACACCAGTCAAATGAAGAAAGGCATGGAGACAGTCTCATCAAGAGTGCCATGAAGAAAGGCATTAGAGACATCTAATTGTCGAATGGGCCATCCTCGACTGACAACAATAGAGAGCAAGATACGGATGGTGGCCGGTTTAACAACAGGACTGAATGTATCAGAGAAATCAACACCGGGACGGTAATAGAATCCTTTGGTAACTAGGCGAGCTTTATACCGATCAATGGAGCCATAGGAATTGAGTTTAGTGCGAAAAACCCATTTATAGCCAATAACATTCTGGGTAGGAGAAGGAGGAACTAACTCCCAAGTCTTATTGGTGATTAAGGATGTATACTTCTCAGCCATAGCTTGTAACCAATTCGGGAATTTGACATCCTAAGAATAACTAGTAGGATCGGGAGGGATCAAAGCAACTGCTGACAGGGATATGGGATGCTTAGGCTTGAGAGACCCAGTTTGAGACCGAGTGATCATAGGAAGCTGACGAACTACAAGGGCAGAACCATTATGTGTAGAGTTTGAGATTGGCTTGGAGGACGGCGCAAGCGCACCTGGCACAGAGGAAGGGCAAGGAGACTCAGATACTGGAGGCACAGGATCAAGTCATGGAATCACAATTTCAGAAGAAAAGGATGGCTATCAGAGCGGGCACCACACAGAGAGGAGTAAGGAAAAACCTGTTCATCAAAGAGAACATGGCGGGAGACAAAAAATTTGTTAGAAGCAGGATCAAAACACCGATAACCTTTATGTTGTTTACTATAGCCCAAAAAGACACGAGAAATAGAGTGAGCATCTAGTTTAGAATGAGTATAAGGATGAAACCAAGGATAACACAGACAGCCAAACACCTTCAGAAGATGATAATCAGGAGCAGTATGAAAAAGTCTTTGGAAAGGGGTGTCACTATTCAAAAAGGCAGTGGGTAACCTATTAATAAGGTAGATAGCAGTGTCAAAAGCATATGGCCAAAAATGTGAGGGAAGAGATGATGGTGTAATAGTGTAAGTCCAGTTTCAGTTACGCGTCTGTGTTTGCGTTCAGCTCATCCATTCTGTTCTAGAGTATGAGAACAAGAAAGACGATGCGTGATACCATGTTCATTTAAATAAGTGGCGAGAGTTTGAAAATCTCTACCGCCATCTGATTGAAATATTTTAATAGGTCGAGCAAAATATTTTTCAACCATGGTACGAAACTAAATGAAAGTAGATAGAACTTCTTATTTATATCGAAGAAAATAAATCCATGTGTATTTGCTAAAACGATCATAAAATAGAACATAATATCGAATCCCATCAAATGAAGGAGCAGGATCCCAAACATCAGAACATATATAATCTAAGGGTCCAAAAACAGGAGTAGTGTACACAGAAAAAGGTAACTTATGAATCTTGCTAACGGAACAAGCATGACATAAATTATTCATAGACTGAGAAGAAATAGAGATATTATTCCGGTGAAAAATTTGTTTAATAGTAGGAACTGCGGCATGACCAAGGCGGGCATGCCAAAGTCCAAGTGTGGCCACATGAGCTTGAATGTGAGACTAAAGGTGGAGATGGTAATGCCAAGGTGTAAAGACCAATTTCACTCAGGCCTTCCAGAAGAATTGTTTGTGAACCCAAATCCTTCACAAAAAATTTGTCAGGAAAAAATTCGATGGAAACATTATTAGTGTGAGTAAAGGAGCGAACAGAAATAAGGTTAGGAGAAATATGAGGGACATTTAAAATATCCTGCAGAAGAAGATTTTTATCATTAAGAGGAAAGGAAGAGAGTCCAATGTGAGATATGGGCAGAGTATTACCATTGCCAAGAGACACTTCTTCAGGATTGTGATGGTCAGAAGAAATTGTAAGAATATTGAGATCTGAAGTGAGATGGTGCGCAGCCCCGGTATCCAATAGCCAAGATTGAGGAGTGGACTGAGAAGAGGAAATAGAAGTTGGTCCAATAGAATGAGATCCACCAAAATTGGGCCGAAGAGAATTATCCTGATGTAATTGGGTTGTGTGTTCTGTGGGACACAACAAAGGGGATTGTTTTGGGCTAGGGAAAACAGAAGAAATATGGTCCAAGCCTATATAATTAAAACATTGGAGTCCTTCTCTGTGATGTGCCGTAGCACCAGAGAGGACACCACCATGGCTGCCGCCTTTGGAGCGCCCGATCGGAGGAGGAGCAAGGCTGCTCACGCCGCCAGCACTGCTTCGAGGGAGGCCGCGCCCTCGTCCATGGCCAAAACCAGTGCGACCAGCATAGTGCACCAGCAGAGGAGGACCAAGAAGAGACGAAAAATCAGACGGTGCACCACCACCAGCCCTATCATCATCCAGTGCGAGCATTCGTTCTTTCTGCAAGAAGGAGACCATAGAGATCATCAAAGGTACCTGCTATTTTCAAGGTTGAGATAGGCCCGAACAAATAGGCGATAGATCTATCCTAGACCATTTAAAACAGCCATGATGAGTTCATCCTCTGTAATGGCACTTGATAAGGCGGCCAATTGATCAGAAATATGCTTGGCCCGTTAGATGTAGGCGGTGATGGTGTCATTGTTGCGGTGCAAGTGATGAAGGCAAGCTTTAAGTTCGCGGATTTCGAGTTTGGAGGCAGCTGAATAGGATGTATGAAGACGTTGACATGCCTCTCTTGCATTAGATACACCCTCAATTTGAGGTAAGATTGTTTCGGATAAGGAGGAAATTATCCAACTGAGGACCAATTGATCCTCTTGTTCCCATATTTTGTATTCATTCGGGACTTGTAGGGTCAAAGGATGGTGTCTCATTTTGAACATGATGATCAAGGCCACATCCTTTGAGAAGTGGAAGAAGTTGGGTGCACATATGAGATAGTTCTAAGCATTTAGTTTGATTGGGAGTTGATAACGAAGATTGGGAGAGAATGGAACAAAAGAAGCTTTAGTAGTGGAGATGGTGCTTTGACTGGCAGAGATTGACATTGTTGGTGAGGTGGCCATTCTTGTATGTAGAAGAATGGTTGATTAAACCAATAATGCTCTGATACCATGTAAAGTTATAATAATCCCTCGTTAATTATTCATTAGTAGTGCAACATATAAATACATCTCCCTCCAAGCATAGGATAACTTACTAGTAAATGCAATAATTTGACTCCACTACTTTCAAAACCTAGAAAATCATAAACTTACTAGAAATTGAATAAAAACATGGAAGACTTATTGACTTATCAATTACCAATTATTCAAGATAAAAGACACCATTAAAAATGCTCAAAACAAAGCAGGATTTTCCTCCTTCCCAAAAGTTATCTCGCATAAGAATGCAGTCTAGCAGGTCTTAGTATTTTCCTCATAACTTCCTGTAGAAGAATTTTTTTTAGGCTCCGTTTCTTTTTTGAAAACTAGACTCCCTTAGCTTTCCAATGGTATATGTAACTTTACCTGAATCC
>JAKNRG010106308.1:1250-13536 GCA_024706555.1 Mandevilla sanderi x Mandevilla atroviolacea | reverse complement strand
GATTTGAAGAAGAAGTATCAGAGATCCAAGAATCCTAATTAGTTTAGAATTGTTTGTATTCATTTTATTTTAGGATGACAGTGCGTGGGAGCAAAGGAGGGAGGAGACCGTGACGGGGCGAAGGTTGGCCCAGTCTGCGGCTTCTGAGTTAGGGAGCCAGGTTCCCGGGGATGAAATTAGGGGGCCATCTGCTGAAGAGGCGACTTTCGCCCCTGCCCCAGAGAGTCAACCCTCAGAAGAAATTGAGGAGGGTCTGACTCTTAACCGCAAAAGAAAAAGGGGTGAGGATTTTCTTGAGGGCGTGGTAGAAGTCTCCTCTGCCTCTCTGAGTCCCCCTAAGGCTCAATCACCTGTTAGGCCCCAGGTTCAAGAAGGGGAGAGTAGCCGCTTAAAGGCAGAACTGGTGGGTATGGTTGGTGCCGAGACCTCCAGGGTGAGTTCCCTCTTGATCTTTAGGAACTTTTTTGATGGGAGGAGAGTTCTTCCCTCCTGGCCCCTTATCTATTTTTCCTAACTTACAACCTTTCTCTTTTTGTCCCAGATAATGGAACATGTGACAGCCTTGGCCACCCAGGTTGACAAAGTGGAGGGGGTGAGATCCCAGTTGAGACTTGTCGAAGGGCAGAATGCCCAACTGCGAGAGGAGAGGGATCTCGCCCAATCTCAACTCTCTGCTGAAAGGGGCCAACTCCTCCTGCCATGCCGAACTCCTTGCTGCTAGGGCCAGAGGAAACAACTTCGAGGATCAGGTGAAATATCTCCAGGAAGCGCTGGAGAAGGTCAAGCTGGAGGCCGAGGTCCGTGAGGGCGAGTTTAGGAAAGTGGCTGAATGGGTTGCTGAGTTGGAGTCAGAGTCCCACGTTGCCAAGCTAAAATATGAAGGGGTACTCGAGTTCCAAGCTTTAGAGGAATTCCTGGACTCCGTGCTGGAAGAGGCGAGCTCTTACTTAACTTGCGGGGCTGCTCACATCATCCGCCAGGTCTATGGCTCCCATGAGCCAACTCAGGTCGCCTAATGGTTTTCTTCCTTGTTCTCAGATCCTTCAATGCTGGCCAACCATTGCTTCGGGCCCTTCACCCCCCCAAGGATTTTTTTGAGGGTATTGAACCCTTTGACAGGGAGCGCGGGGAGACGTCGATGGGTTGCTCCAGAGGTTCAGAAACCTGACTTCTATAGTTATGTGGATGTCTACCAGGAACAACTTGATGATGCCACCTCTCAGCCAACCTTGGATCCGAATTCTGCTCTTGGGGGGAAGGTGGGGGAAGGTGTAAATACTTTCCCTCTGCCCAAGCCAGCAGAGATAAACGAGCAGGAGGTTCCTGCGGAGACTCCAGCTGCTGAGGGAGAGCTAGGGGAGGAAGGCGGGGAGCCCACCCAGGCCACTTAGGCTCTTGTAATTTTTTTTTTGTTTGCTTTTTGTATTTGACACTTGTAATTTTGGCCATTGATGGCCTTTACACAATTTTTGTTTCAATCAATGTACAACTTTCATTTCCTTAAATCCGCATACAATGCCATATCCTTTTATTCCCCATATTTTGGATTTGCATAACAAAATAATCCAAATTAATTGGCAGGTGTTGAATCTTGAGAATAGGCTATGCGAAGTCGAAACACTTGGCAAAGACGACCCTAGGCCTAGACTATACTGACTCTGAACCTCGTTTATACAAAGTATTTTTTAAAATGATCAGAATGTCAAGGATTGCCTAACCGTTTTCCGTCAGGTCGTTCGAGGATAAAAGTGCCTTCTCTGATGACTTGTGCCAGCTTGTAAGATCCCTCCTAATTAGGGACGAGTTTTCCTCGGTCTTGCCTTTGACCCGTGGCCTCGACCTTTCTGAGTGCCCAATCCCCAACCTTGAGATTTTTTAGCCTTGTCCTCCGATCGTAGTGTTCTTTTACCTTGCCTTTCGCTTTCTCCATCCGGAGTCGGGCATCAATTCTCCTTTCTTCTAGGAGGTCGAGATCCTCTAGGTGGCCACGAAGGTTATCCTCATCGTGGAACTCGGAAACTCGTAGGGTCGGGATGGCGAGTTCCGCTGGGGCAACTGCTTCTGCCCCATATACCAACGCCAAGGGGGTTTCTCCTGTTGGCCCCCTGGTCGAGGTCGGATGGACCACAAGGTCGCATGCAGCTCGTCTGCCCAATTCCCTGCCTTGCCGTTGATTGCCTTCTTTAGGGTCGTGAGTACCAGCTTATTTGCTACCTTGACTTGCCCGTTCCCTCGGGGTGAGCGACTGAGGATTTCCAATGCTTTATCCCCAACCTCCCACATTCTCCTGAGAATTTCAAGACGAACTGAACCCCATGATCAGTGACAACAGCTCTGGGGAGTCCGTAGCGACACAGTACCTGGTCGTGAAGGAAGTTGAGTACATTATCTTAAGTGGGATGGACCAAAGCTTTTGCCTCTATCCATTTGGAAAAATAGTCTACTGCTACGACCAAGTATTCCAAGCCGCCTCTGGCCTTTGGAAATTTTCCCATCAGGTCCATGCCCCATAAATCGAAGGGTTAGGTTGGAATCACCAGCGTCTGTTGGAAAGAGGGAAGCTTTGGGATATCATCGTACTTTTGACACTTTTGGCATCTCCTGACCAGTTGCTCGGCGTCCTTCCTCAAGGATGGCCAATAATATCCCAAGTGTATGATCCTTTCAGCCAAGGACCTTGCTCCTGGGTGTCCTCCGCATAATCCTTTGTGGACTTCTTCTAGTAAGGGGAGTGTCATGTTGGGCTGGATGCACCTCAGGAGAGGTTTTGAGAAGGATCTCCTGTACAACTCCCCATTGTGGATCACATATCTGACTGACCTCCTCTTGATCATCCTAGCCTTTTGAGGGTCGTTGGGTAAGTCACCCTTTTCGAGATAAGACTTGAAGAGATCGACCCAGGTAGCTTCTTTGGTGCTCAAGACAAGATGGGCCCCTTGATGGAGTGCCGAAACGGAGATCTCTTGGACCTCAACCTCTTCCCAAACGCCTAGGGGGTGAGTTGATGCCATTTTGGAAAGGTAGTCAGCCTGGCCGTTTTTTTCCCTGGCAATTTTTTCGATAGTGCAGTTTCGGTGTCTAGCCATCCACTCCCTTGCTATATTCCAGTACTGTTCGAGGGAGGGCTCGTTAGCCTGGAACTCGCCATGCACTTGGCTAACCACCACTTGGGAATCACTTTGTGTCCGCATTTCCTGGATCCCTTAGGCATGAGTCTACTTCAGTCCGTTTATCAAGGCCTCATACTCGACCTGATTGTTCGGCCAAAGCTTGTGCTTTAACGGCCTTCCTTGGTTGGAAATCAATGTCGTAGCCGCTAAGCTCTATAGCCCATCTAAGCATCATGTCCGACATATCGGGCTTGTGGAATACTTGTTTTAAAGGTGAATTGCTTAAGACGACTATACTATGGGACACAAGTAAGCTCGTAACTTTCGAGCTGCAACAAGGGAATATGCCAACTTTTCTGTATTCATATAGCGCGATTTGGCCTCATCAAGGGCCTTACTTAATAGTATACAAGGATCTGGGCGGGGCCCTCTTCTCTAACTAGGACGACTGACACCACTAAGTCGGGTGCCGCCAGGTATACACATAAGACTTCCCCTTCCTTTGGCTACCCTAACAATGGGAGTTTGGCCAAACACTCCTTCAATTTTTTCCCAGGCCTTGCTGCATTCCTCAGTCCACTTGAAGTTTTTCCCAGCTTGCTTTAGGGCCTTGAAGAATGGCAGGCTTCTTTCTGTTGACTTGGCAATAAACCTCCCTAGTGAGGCAATGCATCCCTTCATTCTCTGGATGTTTTTGATGCATCTGGGCTCCCTCAACTCCAACATTGCTGCTATCTTCATTGGATTAGCTTCGATTCCCCATTCGGTGACCATAAAACCCAGGAATTTCCCTGCCTCCACTCCAAAAACGTACTTTTCAAGGTTGAGCTTCATATGGTGGAGGTTCAGGTTGTCAAAGGTTTCCTTTAGGTCTGCCAAGTGAGTTACCATTCTTGGTTTTCACCACCATATCTTCTATGTACACCTCCAGATTCTTCCCAATCTGTTATTTGAAGACGGCGTTCACCATATGCTAATACGTGGCCCCCACGTTTTTTAATCCAAACGGCATCACGTTGTAACAGTATATGGCTCCTGCTACTCTGAAGGAGGTATGGATGTGATCCCTCAGGTCCAGCTTTACTTGGTGATACCTAGAGAATGCATCTAGGAAGCTTAGCAGCTTGTGTCCAGCCGTGGCGTCCACCATCGTATCTATTCTAGGCAGGGGGAAGCAATTCTTGGGGCAAGCCTTATTCAGGTCCGTGAAGTCAACGCACATTCTCCACTCATCATTAGCTTTCTTCACCAATACCACACTGGCAAGCCATGTGGGAAATTGGACTTCGCTTATAAAACCAGCCTGCAGGAATTTTTCTACTTCCAGCTTGGCCGCGGCCTCCCTTTCTGGACTAGTTTTCCTCGGCCTTTGCTGAATTGGGCGTCTGGTGGGGTCAATTTTCAGTTGATGTATCATGGTTTCCTCCTTGATCCATGGCATTTGCCTTATGTCCTAGGCGAAGACGTCCTGCCGTTGCTGAAGAAATTGGACGAGTTCCTCATTTTCCTTTAGCGGGAGAGTGGAACTCACCCTAACCTTTCGTCCAGGTGTGAGTTTGACTTCCTCAGGGCTCAACTGGGCCGGGATGATCTCTCGCCATCTAGTTCTTGGGGGGACTTCCCATTTGATGCCTCCTCGATCACCCCCAATCTGCATTGGTTCAAGACGGGCCTTAGGTTGCTTTTCGAACCTTTTTTGGGCCATCTGGTACTGCAGGAGGTGACGGGGGTTGCTTTCAACCGATGCGACCTTCCCCATCGTAGGGAATTTTACCATTTGATGGGGCAGGGAGGCCACCATTTCGAACTTGACCTGCGAGGGACAACCCAAAATAGCATTGCATGATGAATTCAAATCAAGGACCAGAAAACGTACATTTTCCGTCCTCAGGGCGGGTTCCTCCCCCAGGGCGACATCCAGATCGATGGTGCCCTTGACATCCACCTTGTGGTTGGTGAAGCCCTACAGCTGGCCACTATAGGGAGTGAGGTGTGCGTCTGGGAGCCCCATTTCCTTGAAGCAGGAGTAATACAGTATATCCCTGGAGGCCCCCGTGTCCACCAAATTCCTTCTCACTCTGCATCGGGTGGTCAGGTTGGCCAGGACTGCCTCGATAGAGAGGGGGTGGCTCCTTACTTCCATACTGTGATGCAGCAGCTCTATCCAGTGGAATGTTGTACCCTTATCTTCACCATAGGTTTCTGTCACTACCATCATTTGATTAATGGTGTAGAACTGCTTGTGGAGCTGAGTCATGGAGGGGGAGTTTGCTAGGATAACGTTTATTATCCTCTCCTCGGCTTGGCCTCTGGCTGGGCCCTCCTGGCCTCCTGCCCGGATTCCCCTGCTTTATCAACCTCTCAATTGCACGCTTTA
Organism: Mandevilla sanderi x Mandevilla atroviolacea; assembly: GCA_024706555.1. Lineage (NCBI taxonomy): Eukaryota > Viridiplantae > Streptophyta > Magnoliopsida > Gentianales > Apocynaceae > Mandevilla > Mandevilla sanderi x Mandevilla atroviolacea. The sequence continues at coordinate 8,049 of JAKNRG010106308.1, read as the reverse complement.
GATGCGTGCAATGCTCGGTGAGATGGGCGTAATCCTTGTGGAAAGCACAATACTTACCCTTATCCCTCCATCCTTGATTATCCGGCCTTAGGGGTTTTGGATCCTGCACCTCGTGCTGCTCCTTGATGATGGTAATCGGGTCTGCTCTCGGGATCGTCAGGCGGGTAAAGGTCTCGATTCTTCTGGTTCTGTTTTTTCCCTCCCCTTTATTTTCGACCTTCTGGTTAAGGTTGGGCTTTTTCTCCTGGGGGCCTTTGGAAGATTCTGCGATGGCGAAATGCCTGGCCACATTCATCATTTCGCTTACTGATCTTGGCTTCCTCACATTGAACTCGGCCGTAAAGGGGATGGACGAGATCCCTCCTATAAATGAGGACATCACCACGTCTGAACCGACCCCGTTTATCTCTTCATAGAGCATCTTAAAACGGTCGACGAAGGCCATCAATGATTCTCCTGCCCTCTACTTGTATTAAACAAGTCGGCCTGGCTTTTGGGCAAGTCTCTAGCCATGCCAAATGTGGATATGAACTTCCTTTTAAGTTCTTTCCAGCTATCAATCGACCCTCTCCTTAGGTTAGAGAACCAACTCATTGCCTTCTCGCCTAGTGTCCCTGGAAAGGCCTTGCACAGGGTGGCCTCGTTAGCGTTAATAATTCCCATCATGGCCTCATACCTACATATATGGTCGAGGGGCTTGCCATTTCCAGTATAGATGGTGAACTGGGAGAGCTTGAGCTTGGAGTTGGCTGTTGACTCCCTAATCCAACGTGTAACGAGGCTTCCTCCCAGCCTGGTGGACGGGCGAGGGGACCAGCTTTGACTCTTGGATCGATCCCTTCTATGGGATCCCTCAGAGAGCCTAGAAGATCTGTCCCCATGTCTGTATGAGGGTTCCCTTCGTAGGGTCCTTCCTCTTTCAACCCTGAGGCGGGACTCGCCCACCTAACTAGCTGTCTTGGCTGGAGGGGAGCGTCATCCCCTGGCCGGGGTTTGTTGCTCTATCGGTCGGGGTGGCAGCATGCTGCTTCGAGGATCGTCTGCTGGGACAGCAGGGGCAGCCTGATGGCAAGTCCTCTCCGACGCAGTGGATGAATCTCCTACCTGTGGTGGCAAATATTTGCTTACTGCGGCCATTCTTTGGCTGAGGGCCAACCATCCTTCATCCGCTAGTTCTCCTCCCTCAACTTCTTGAGTTCTGCCGCGGTCGCGTCCTCCGTGGGCAGCTGGGACTGCTGGACCTCAGACCTAGAACGATGCTGGTTGAGGTGAGTCCTCAGGTCATGGTCCCCCAGGCTCAGCCTCTGCTTGGCAGGGCGACGTTTCTCCTTCCCCACCGGGGTCATAAAATCAAACAAGGATGAATGCCTATATCTAGGGGCAATCGTGGGAGCCAATGATCTGGCTACTGCAGACCTAGTTAGGTCTGACGAATCTTAGCTTTGGATAGTCGGTAGTTTACTCATGTCTAGTGCTTTTCAAGCAGTGTTCAGAAAGTTATGAGATGACTTTCTACTCTTTCCCGGTAACGGAACCAGACTGATAATGCAAAATATCAGTTGGGTTGTCCTGGACTCTCTGTTTGGTGTAAAAATAAGTTTGCTGCTTTTAGAACTTGAAAGAGAAAAGACGAGGGATGTCCGGAGGTTTGCTCCGGGAACCTCCTCCGATGCTTAAGTCAGAATTGAGGATTCTCACAATGCAGAGCAGAGAGTATTAGGGTTTTTGATCGGTGTCGGATATCTTACCTCGGGAGAAAGAAGGAAAGAAATTTTATATTCTCCTCTCTCTTTCTCCCCCCGTATCAGTCCATTAGGGCAAGTTATTCCTTGCCCCTTCGGACTGTGACACGTGAAAAGTTGCATTTAATTCTCTGATGGCTCCCAATCTGTCGGGGAGCAGGGAGCAGCAATTTTGTGTGCTCCTTTTCTGAGAGGGTGTCTGGAATCTTTTGCCCAGGCACCCTCCTCTCTGCTTCTCAATTCTTGCCCCCTACTCTTCCTAGGTGGGCCTTTAATTCGTCTTGGACTTGCTAATTTGGGAAGGGCTCTTGCTCAATATTTATTGGGCCTTCTCCCTTGGACGTTATTTGGCCTTTGGGGTTTAGTCCCACATGGCTTTAGGAATTGCCTCTTTACCCCTAGTTGGGCCTTGGCCCTTCACCATCCAAAGGTATGAATCATGGAAGAAGATTCAGTCTCACCCCAGAAGAATCTCATGTTGATCAGCTCATTTTCATCAATAATCTTTTGGGGAAGTTTTGTTGTTTTACATTGTATAGTTCAGGACTGTTGATGTCACCGACTGGATGAGCAAGGTTCTAGCAGCTCTTGATAGAACTTTAGTCTTCCAACCTGACAGCTTCCTTCTAACTTTGGTGACAATATGAACAAATGTCCCTTTGGTAACTCTTTTCTGAATGAAGGGAAACCCCATGTAAATCCCAAGATCCAAACATTGTTGTACACCAAAACTACTGCTAATGGTATTCTTCATCCCCAAGTGAAGTATTGGTGAAAACCAAACCTGAGACTTGCCCCTGTTTACTCTTTGTCCTAAAGAATCACAGAACTTGGCAATGATATGCTCCATTAACTCGGCCTGTTTCATGGTGGCCTCACCAAACAATAGAAGGTCATCAGCAAAAAATAAATGTGATATGGGCGGTTCATTTCTCGAAGCTTTCACCAGATGCCACTGACCATTTTCCACTGCCTTAGTTATTTCCTGGCCCAAAGCTTCCATACACAACACAAAAATGTAGGGGGATAAGGGGGGGATAAGGGATCCCCTTGCCTCATTCCCCTTTCCAAAATAAAAGACTCAAGCTTTTCACCATTCCACAGGACAGACAAGTGAACAGTTGAGATGCAAAACATGACCAGACACAAGATATTATCACCCATCCCAATTGCACAAAACATCTGCTCAATAAATCCCTAGTCAAGTCTGTCAAAGGCCTTCTCCAGGTCTAATTTAATGGCCAATCCCCTTTTCTTACTAGTTTTTCTTTCTGAGTGTATGTACAGCCTCTTGTGCAACTACAATGTTATCCGAAGTCATTTGTCCATGGACAAAGCTACTTTGAGTCGCTGCCACCAACATAGTCATAAGAGGCTTTAGATGGTTGGAAACAATCTTAGTGATGATCTTCACTAGAACATTACAAAGAGATTTGGGGCAGAATTGTGAGATGAGGTCAGGGTTGTCAGCCTTCGAGAGTAGAGTAATCATTGATTCACTAAGCCTTGCAACAAAGCTGTCATCACTAAAAGCTTGAATGACAAAATCAGTTATAGATTCTCCAACAATATTCCAGTATGTTTGGGAAAAGAGGGTTGTGGGGCCATCAGACCCAAGGGCCTTGTGAGAAGCCATTTGGAAGACAACGTTTTTTATTTCCATTGGCAAGAAACCTCTATTCAACCACCTAATGTCTAAATGGTTCAATTGGGGAAAATTCCAATACCAACTCTCGGAAGGAATCATAGTATCCTTTGTGTAAAGGTTGATGTAAAAACCCCTTGCTATTTCCTGAAGCTCATTCTCATCTGAAGTCTAACTGCCATCAGGTCTTTTGAGTTGTGAAATTTGACTTTTCCTCCTCCTTGCAACAACAGTGGAATGAAAGTATCTTGTGTTCCTCTCCCCCTGCATAATCCAATTGCTCCTAGCTTTTTGCCTCCAGTAGATTTCTTCTTAAATCAATAGTTCATCAGTTCTCCAATGAGTTTTTCCTCCAGGATTGCAAGAGAGTAATGGTATGAGCATGTATTTTTCTCCTGAATACCCCTGATTCTGGCCATGACCCTCTTCTTGTTTGCAAAAATATTGCCAAAAATATCTCGACTCCATGATATTGCCTGGCCGCGAAAGTGTTCCAAAGTATCAAGTGGTCCTGCTCCCTTCATATTCCATGAGTCCTGGGCTAGCCTTGGAAGTCTGGATGTCTGAACTAGGATTCAAGAAGACGAAATCCTTTGAAATTAGAGCCCAAAGAACCACTCGATTGGCAATGGATTAACAGTGGATTATGATCCGAGTGGCCCCTTGTGAGATGAAGAACAACCGCTCAATCGAACAAGAGTTGCCATTCTTCGTCCCTTCAAGACAGCCCGTGCATGGAGCCTTGACCGAGACGACTAAAGGTCATGAAGTTCGAAACCCACCCGCAATCACCTTCTTGCATTGAGCCTGTCAACCAGGGCTTATCTACGCTAGTTCGCCTTCTTGTGATACTTTATCGATTAGGATCACGATGTGTGATTTACCCGAACGGAAGCAAAATATTTATAAAATCACGTGAATTAATTACAATTTTACAAAATTAAAACATCATAACACATAAATATATATATATATATAGTTCATTTATATGGTAAAATCAATTAAGGACTCGGTTCCAATCCCCCAGGAACAGCCAAGGAAGTGTGAGATATCCCCAAGCTTTATAATGTATTTCCATAATTCATCCCTAAACATGGGTTTAGGTGAGGCATGGACAGGTAAGAAAATCCACCCAGCATTCTGCTTTGATTTAACTGCAACATTGACAATCTGGTCATCCAGAGAGAGGACCTCGATGTCATCCTGTAATAGGTCCCACAGTATCCAATTGGGCCAGAGAAACCAGTAGCTTCAACCGCCACAATCTGATTTAAATTGGTACTCTTCCTAATTTTATCTACCTTCTCACAGTTGACTCTATTTTCCAACAGGAGAAGAATAGTTGGTTTATGAGTCTTCACCAACCCTAATATGTCTATGGATTTTTTTTATTTTGCCCCTCGGTAATTCCAAGCAAGTATTTTACAAACCACGAGAAAGATTGGGTTATCCTCAGAGGTTGAGATGTTAACTCCATTGGAGTCATGCCTCCATTGTCTTCATCTCCAACTTGTTCCTCAACGCTAGCAGATTGGGATATTCCACAATCATCATCCATAAGGACAATATCAGGATCTGGCTCAATATCAACAGCTTCCATTGGCATGCTAGAGCTGGTTGGCGCAGCAGTTGAACTCCCCAGTATGCCAGGCCCTCTTTTTGCAATTTTTGGGTCCGCCTGAGTTTTTGGGTCACTCCTTGGTCCAGCCAACGCCATCCCCTTTCCTTTGGTATTGCTTTCCTCAAGCTGGGCTAGGGATTTCTTGTTACCTTGCTTGGGCTTGTCCTTTGCCTTGCCCCTTCCTTTTGATCCACTAACTTCTCCTATTTCGTGGGCTAATGCAGGAAAAGAAAAACCCGCTGGCCCTGTTAATTTGTTAAGTTTGTCTTTCAATGCATCCACAGACTCGGTCCACTCACAATTTTCATCTAGCCCGTCTAAACCAAAAAAATTGGATTTCCCACTCAAACCATTAGTATCTTGTTTGGACAGTTGTGCTTGGGGCTTTCGGTGTTTGGCTTCCTTTTCCCCTTGGTTACCACGCCAATCTTGTCTCTGTCACATCAACCCGAGGCACCACTGTGACCTGTTGCCCGGCCACTAGACCCGTTTCCTGCGATGAACACCATGGGAATCTCAGAGTTCTGATCAGCTACTTGCCTTCTTTCAGCTTGTTGGTTTCTTTTCCAGAGTTGTGGGGGAACCATCCAAGGGCCATAAAGACCTTGAGCCACCTCTTCTTACAATCGTTGGACACCAATCAGCTTCGTGCCCACATTAACCACAAGTGAAACAAATATCGTGCGACCCCTCATACTCAACTTTTCGTTCCCTCCCAAAGATAACAACTTTTGGAACTAGAGGCTGGTTTAATTTCAGTTCAACACAAACCCGAGCATATTTCCCTCTGGTATATCCAATGGTGGTTGTGTCAACTTTGATCGCTTTTCCAATGGTGTTTCCCATGGTAAGGAGAGTCTTCTCATTGAAAACTTTAATAGGAATGCCAGGAAATCTAACCCATACCATAGTGGTGTTAATGGTAGCTTCTGTGAGAATGAAATTTGGCTTCCACTTTGTAACAGTAACGTAATGACCCAAGACAGTCCATGGACCATCATCAAGAACATGGAGGTAGTCAGCTTTTGAGTAAAAGCAAACAAGGTAGTAGCCCTTTTCCAAATCGATCAAGTCACGGCCATTCTGAAATTGCTACATAGATTTAGTTCTTTGCTCAAGCACCTTGAAGGCCACTGATCTACCCAACACCTCAATCACAAGGGTTTGTTTCCAAAGAACTAAAGCTATTGGCTGTAACTTGATCGATTTGGAAAAGGGCTACTACCTTGCTCAATTTTACTCAAAAGCTGACTACCTCCGTGTTCTTGATGGTCCATGAACTGTCTTGGTCATTACGTTACTGTTACAAAGTGGAAGCCAAATTTCATTCCCACATAAGCCAAGGAATCCACATTTGTTTATATTACTCCCAAGGAATGTCAACCACCGGGTATTTCACACCCTCTTGTCCTTCTGCTTCTTCCGGAGCAATTATTTCCTGACCCCAGTTATCATTTGTAGAGGTGCAATCGAGCCCATTTGAAGCATTTTTTGGAACTCAAGCTTGAGCTCAGTAGTTGTAATTTTTTGAGCTTGAGCTCAATAGTTGTAATTTTTTGAGCTTGAACTCAAACTCGATGAATGCTCGAGCTCGAATTATTATAATATATATTTTATATAAAATTTAAATAAAACTATATAAAATATATATTACACAAGGTTATGAAAACCGGACCGGACCGGCCGGTTCAACCGATTCGACCGGGAACCGGTCAGGCCACCGGTCAGAAAGCAACTAAAAACCGTTTTTATGAAAAAACCGGATCGAACCGGCCGAACCGGATGAACCGG
>JAKNRG010106303.1:507-11465 GCA_024706555.1 Mandevilla sanderi x Mandevilla atroviolacea | reverse complement strand
GACTGGAATATCATCAAATGTGAACCACAAACCATTTGTTGGCTTTGATGAAGATCCTTTTTCTGAAATCGACGTGTGAGACTTTTCTTATTCTGGAGGATCTTTTATGATAGGCTTAGGTTCATTTGAAGAATCTATTCCATTTTGCATTAGGGCTGCTGATATATCCATCTGGTCTTCATCTGATTGGGAAATGTCACAAAAATCAGAATTAGTATCAAAGGAACTTGTATCTAATGTATCATATTCAGGTTCAGGAGGGTTTTGAATGAGTGGTTCGATTATTCCTAACTGTTTATCATAACCGTTGTCTTCTGATGGAGGATTTGAAGACCTTTTTTATGAACTTCCTATGTCTATTATTTTTTCTTTTATATTTTTTGTTTTTTCTACCATGGATTGAAAAATAGCAAGAGTAAAAAAATGTAGAGTTTCTACAAGACTGATTGAAGGAGACGAAAACAGAGACAAGAATCTCAATATATTGGTTTCTGATGAATTTCGGGCGAGAAAAGAAGTAGAAATTGATGTAGGCAAAACAGGAACATAGATCCTTTCGAGCTCTTTTTTCAATTTTCTAATTTCAGCTTCTTTTGCATTGAAGTCGGGTCCAATTTGCCTCTACTGGATCATCTGTCTTAATTCTTTATCAAGGTTGTGGACTTTGCTTATCATGTTCTGAGCAATCTGTTCCAAAGGAACGACCATCTTTTTTATTTCTTTAACATCAAATAGTACTTGGTCAACCTTGGAGTCCAGTCTTGCCAATGCTTTGTTTTGTGCTCATGCATTCCTAGTTTATTAAGTATTTCTTCTGACTGAGAGAGAGGAAGACTCTTGCCAGGTTGATCTCTACCTTTTTGAGTCTTTTGATTTTTTCTTTTTGAACTAAAGTTTGGTCCAATCTGCCTCTGCTAGATCATTTGTCTTAATTCTTTATCAAGGTTGTGGACTTTGCTTATCATGTTCTCAACAATCTGTTCCAGGGGTTCAACTTTCTTTTTGATTTCTTTAACATCAAATAGTACCTGTCTATTAGGGAGCCCTATCTTGCCAATGCTTTCTTTTTGCTCATGTATTCGTAGTTTGCCAATTGAGTATTTCTTCTAACAAAGAGAGAGGAAGTCTCCTGCCATGTTGATCTCTACATTTTTGTTCTACATAAGGTGTAGAAACAACTGGGGTGGTAGGATTTATTTGCCTTCCTAATGGAGGAAAATCATAAGCACAATGAAACATCATGCACGAAATGCAAGGAAGCACTAAAACCTTCTCAAATTTATGGTCTTCCTGTCTACACTTACTTGGTTTCTTACCTGTTAGCTTGGAATATTTTTCCAGAAGTCCTAAAGGAGGATGAACTGTGATTGAGATTGTGGGGGCACTATCATCATCCTCATCTTGATTTGAAAATTCATTTGGGTAAACAAGCTTAAGCTGGCAATTCTTTTGAGCTCTTTATCTTCTAGCTCGCCTGCATTTGGAGGTTTCGTCGTCACTTTCACTGTTAGAATATTCATGATATGCCTTATCCAAGAATATCCCAAATAAAATGCCCATTGATTTATCTGTCAAGATAACCTTTCCACCGGGTTTAAAGGAATAAGGAGGGATATCATATTAGTTCCTTTCGAGTTCTATCAACAAGTTGTAACGTCAATTGTGTGTATGGGGTCCTTAGAGGTTCGTCTGACGTAGATGGCTGAAAGGTCATTTTTACCCTCCCATTAGGAAGCCTTTGATGTACAGGATTTGCATGTTGGATTGGTTCCTCTTGTTGATGGAGACTTTCATAGTTTGAAATCCAGTCAATAGGCATCAACCTCTGGAGATTTGATCTGGAAATCTGCCTTGGAATCTCAACTAGTGTGGGAACATTGGTATTGGCATCAGCTAATACCACGAGAGCATGAGAGTTTTTACTTCTTCGATGAAGATTCAATGAGCGATTTTGTAGATGATAAACAATCTGATGATGTAAAGTAGCCATCATTGCTATAGGGACTTAACTGACATTAGTAAGTTCTAATTGTACTTGAGTGTTGTTGGCAAGTTTGGATCATTTAGTGATACAGCATAATTAGAAAATAAGGTGAGTAGCACGCTACCAAAGTTGAGCGTGGACATCACTGTACCAATTACAACATGCTAATAGGATAGCATCCTAAGTCAAGGCAATTCTTGCAGTAACAAGTAATCCATCACAGCCTTGGCATGTCAAGACCAGGCGAACGACTCCAAATTGGAGATGAATGTATCATTCAACTTTTCAATGAGCGATCATTTATGGAAGGATATTGAGAGTGACATATTGTTCCCTAGTTGAATAGGGGATGTCATAGTGATTCATTTGTAAAGACTAAACATATTCTCTAGTCTTTGGGGTGGAAGATTTTTGAAAGTTGACGAATGTGATACTAGGTGAAAAACTACCTCATTTTCAATAGACAATAATTAGCAACTAATTTTATTTTGTTGACACCTAAACTTGAAAAAGCCCATACAATCACTGTACTTAAGCTTGCTGTAGCATCCCTCACTTATTGTATTATATGGACTGATAATAGGAGGTACTGCCTCTTCTACAGTTGCTGACTCTGGGAGTGTTGAATATTTTACAACTTTACCGACATTTGCAAAAGATAGAGACCTACAGAGAAGTAATAAAGAACTAGAAATTTGAATAAGATTTGAGATAGTATTTGCTGAGGCTAGAGTTTTCATAGAGGAAAAGATATCTTCTAAACAAACAATTCGTAATCTAGTCATAAATCCGCCTCATTCTTTGTGAACGCGCCAAAGAAACATCACCCCCCCCTACACACACATATGTATACATATATATTCTTGCTAGGCTCGTTTTTTGCTCTAATAGATATATGATAACGAGCCCCACGCAAACATCAAATGTTGCTTGAACAAAGACTCTATGCAACAGGAATATCAAATTAGGAATGGAATAATATATAAGGAGAGCAGAATCTATAATGGAAGAACTGGAGATCTAAGAGATAAAATCATCAGGGAGATGCATGTTTCTGTTATTGCTGATCATTCAGGGAGGTAGGCCAACTATTTAAAGATTAAGAATTTTTTTCTTTTGGCCTGGTATGACGAAGCTATCATGCCCCGAAACCAAGACGAGACATGGCTGAACTTGTAAGGTTTCCCCCAAGTCTCCAAGCCTATAAATACATCAAAACTTAAAACCCAAAACAAGGGAAACAAATTGAATATCCTTTATTCCAAAATAAAGAATTCTCTAGGTTGAATGGGATGCTATAAACCAAAAAGAAATAATCCAATTACAAGTCATAAAATTGCAAACAAAGGAATGAACTAAATAAAAACTTCTAGACACGGTCTAAGTTCTCTAATAGGCGTTGGAATCCTCATAGCTTTCTCTTTTCGAAACATCTAAGTTTGCAAAGTGAGTAAAGAAGTGAGCTCAAAGCTCAGTCAATAAAAGGAAACTTCCTAAAATATTTCTAGATATCCAAAACATTTTACACATACATGAACAGACAAACAAAAACTAAAATATGATAACTTTTTTTTGTCAAACAAGCACTTAAAAGTTCAAGCTGACTGACTAGTTATGGCTCAAGATAGCTACAGACAAGTTGGTCAAATAACTTAAATTAGCCCTAACTCTTTCTCCCGCTAGGGAGGCCTAACTGAAAAAATACGGTGAGCTTTTTCTCCATGCTCATGGGTTCAAACTGATAAGGTAGAACATATTCCTCCAACTGTCAGATACATCCTCTTTTTCCAAAACCATACCTTGTCCAAAACATATATCTAAGAACAATGTCAAGTTAACGAAAGCCTAAAACTAAGGTACATGCTTTACTTATAAATTAGTAATTTTATTGAAACCCATAACAGTTTAAATTCCCTTTAAACTAACTTAGTAAAATAACATACAGATAAATTCATAAAATCGCTTATAGTAAAACTCCCTATTCAAAATTTCGGTACCCACCTACAGTACTACAAAAAATAATTCATGCATCCACAATTTCCCTTTTAAATCAGAAAGTTTTTTTTTTCAAAAAAGGTTAATATTAATAGTTGTGCACCCCGACCCCTTTCGCAAGAAAAGAAACACAATCAGGTTACATTGAAAGATTAGCAGAGAGGGCCCCCAGGGGCACAGCTCAGTAGTAAGTGTTGCGGTGACGTAAGGCGAGAGCCTCCGACGATGCAGGTTCGAATCCTCGCAAGAACTAAAAGGGTCGAATCCTGTTGGTCCTCTCCCGTAGTGGGCTGCCATTGAGGCATATCCCTCGATTTACAACCTGCCTGGTCAAGGGGCCTTTGACACAGGCAGGAGGTTCACCTTCGGGGACTTCCCCTCACCCAAGATTAGCAGAGAGGGAAAACTTACTGCAAAAAGAAAACTCCTCAAATTCTTTTCTCATTTTTTTTTGAAAATTCAGCAATGGGTCCCATGCAACATTTGAACCTTCAATGCATTGTTCCCTATTGTGTGTGTTTTTTTTTAAAAAAAACATAATCCCTTTCTTTTTTTAAAAATGGAATCCTTCTCTTCTTTTTAGTAAACAAAAACAAAATCTTTTTTTTTTCTTTCCGGGCCTACAAGATTTCAAAACCCAAAACTTCATTCATGTTTTAGGTCAGCAGCCATAGAAACTTTCAGGAAATAAAACACAATAAATTTCGACCACTGTGCCCCCACGAAACTCTTGGATGCATATAAAGAAAGAAATCACAGTAGTGCTGCGGTGCAGTACAGCGTCAATTTTTTCTTTTTCTTTTCTTTTTTCAGATTGACGCATGCTCGTAATTCTTGTCAAGATGAAAAATTACTCAACAAACATATGAGACAACAAACCCCAATTTCAAGCCATAACATATATTAATATTATCAAATAGTCGCGCTCTATTTCGAAGAAAAAAAATTTTCCAAGATGTGGGTAAAAGTCGAGATTTTTCCAATTACTCACCTCCTAACTCGAAATCTGACTGTCCAAACTTGTCACAAACCGCCTCAGCCAAAACCTACCAAAATAATCCATATCAAATGAGTAAGAGGGGTTCTAATAATTTCCTAGGGATCTATAGTCAATTAATAACAGGAATTGACGCTTAACTTACCCCCTTGACGACCTTTGAATGACTTTTCAATCTCGATATTCCCAGGAAGCTCTTGAGCACAGCGGCTGTTATCTAATTTTAGAAGAGAGAAAGGTAATCAACTAAGGTAAATAGTATCTGAGTAGAATATTAAACCTCACATAAATAAATACCTAATTAAGTCTAACTTAAATGGGTCATGGGCCTAAGTTCTACTTAAAGTTTAATTCCTTTACATATTAGGCTTAACTTAGTTTAGCCCAAAAGATATTAACACAATGGGCTAGGTTGTCATATTTCTCCCCCCTAATCAAAAGTTTCATCCTAGAAACTAGACGTACCAGGTTCCAACAGATGTTGATAGTTTTGCCTCATCTCTTCCTCAAGTTCCCATGTAGCTTCGTGAGCTGTGTGGTTAGACCACTGTACTTTCACATATGGTATTGTTCTCCTCCTTAAAACTTGATCTTTTCGATCCACGATTCTCATGGGAAATTCCTCATAAGCTATGTTTTCTTTTACGTGTAATGGCTCGACTTCTAGTAGATGACTAGAATCTAGTATATACCTTCTCAGTTGTGACACATGGAACATCGTGCACTCGAGACAGTGCCGGTGGCAAAGCCAACCTGTAGGCCAAATCCCCGACTCGTTGCAAAATTTCAAAATGCCTGATATATCTAGGAGCGAGTTTTCCACTCTTGCCAAATCAAATCACTTCTTTGGTGGGTGAGACACGCAAATAAACTTTTTCTCCTACCGCAAACTCCAATGGTCTCCTCTTGTTATCTGCCCAACTCTTTTGTTGATCTTGGGCGCCTTTAACCGTTCTCAAATTAATGACACCTTTTCTGTTGTGATTTGTAACAGTTTTGGGCTAGTGATGTGCTTCTCTCCCACATCATCCCAACACATTCGTGACCTTGCGACCATTGAGAGCTTCATATTGGGTCATCCCCAAACTTGTTTGGTAGCTGTTGTTATAGGAGAATTTCACCAATGTTAAGTAATCAATCTAGCCCCTTTGAAGTCCATCATACAAGCTCTCAACATATCCTCTAGCTTCTGTATCGTCCTTTCTGATTGGTCATCTGTTTGTGAATGGAAAGCAGTACTAAGAGTTACAGTAGTACCCATTGCTTGATTAAAACTCTTCCAAAATCGTTACACAAATCGAGGATCCCTATCCGATACTATACTCACACAGACTCCATGTAGTCGTACGATTGTGTCCATATACATCCTCAACAACTCCTCCATTAATGATGTGACTTTCATTGGCATGAAATGTGCAGATTTAGTTAATCTATCCACAACCTTACCATTCTTAGATTTAGGTAAACCCGTCACAAAGTCCATGGTTATATATGCTCCCACTTCCAAATCGGTATTTCCAAATGTTTTAGTAATCCAATAGGTCTCTGGTGTTCTGTTTTAACTTGTTGACACACGAGGCATTTAGAGACAAAATCAGCAATCTCTTTCTTCATATCATTCCACCAAAAGTTCCTCTTAAGGTCCCAATACATCTTCGTACAGCCAGGATGGATTGATAGCTTAGAATTGTGTGCTTCCTTGAGTACTTTGCTCTTCAACTCAACATCGTTAGGCACACAGACGTCCTTGAAACCTCAAACTTCCATCATTGTGTTTTTCAAGACCTGGCAGGCCAACCTTAACCATCAAATTTGCATCACTATCTTAGGTACTTTTGATCTGATCCATGCACCACCAAAGCAGTTAATAATATTGGGTCAGCATAACCACTTCGATCTCCAATCTACCAAATCCCGCCATCAACTTATCTTGTTGAGTAATCTTAGTTGCCAAGTTCTCGGACGACTTCCTACTTAAAGCATCTGTGACATTGTTTGCCTTTCTAGGATGATAACTAATCTTCAAGTCATAATCTTTAAGTAGCTCTAACCACCGTCTTTGCCTCATATTCAACTCCTTTTGAGTGAAAAGATACTTTAAACTCTTATGATCAGTAAAAACTTCGCACTGTTCACCATAAAGATGATGTCTCCAGATCTTTAAAGCAAAAACCACAGCCGCTAATTCCAAATCATGGGTTCGGTAATTCCATTCTTATGGTTTCAATTGTCTTGGCGCATAGGCAATCACTTTATCATTCTGCATCAATACACAGCCAAGTCCATTCCTAGAAGCATCACTATAAACGATAAATCCACCACCCCCGAATGGTAAAGCCAAAATAGGTGCTGACACCAATCTCTTCTTCAAATCTTGGAAACTTTCTTCACATGCCGGATTTCACTCAAATTTCGCCATTTTCTGAGTGAGCATTGTTAATGGTGAAGCAATGGAGCCGTATCCCTCCACAAATTTCCTATAGTAACCGGCTTGACCCAGAAGACTTCGTATCACAATAGCATTGGTTGGCTTTGGCTAATCCACAATGGCTTCAATCTTTTTAGGATCCACCGAGATACCACCTCCTGTAATGACGTCCTAAAAATACCACTCTATCAAGCCAAAATTCACATTTGCTTAACTTTGCGAATAACTTCTTCTCCCTCAACGTCGACAAAACAACCCTCAGATGCTCAACATGCTCCTCTTCGAGACATAGAATAAACCATGATATCGTCAATGAAAACTACCACAGACTTGTCCAATTATTCCTTGGACACTCTATTCATTAAATCCAAGAATGGCACAGGGGCATTGGTCAACCCAAAAGGCATAACCAAAAACTCGCAATGGTCATACCATGTTTGGAAAGTAGTTTTCTAAATCTTCTCTGCCTTAACCTTTAGTTGATGATAACTCGACCTCAAATCAATCTTAGAAAACACTCGAGCTCCTTTAACTGGTCAAATAAATCGTCAATCCTAAGAAGTGGATATATATTCTTAATGGTAATCTTATTTAGCTCTCTATAATCAATACAAAGTCTCATACTACCATCCTTCTTGACAAAAAGAACTGGGGCCCCTATGGCAACACACTATGTCTGATAAACTTCATGTCTAAACGCTCTTGCAGTTGGGTTTTCAGCTCTTTCAATTCTACTGGTGCCATCTGATGTGGCGCTTTAGAAATGGGTTTTGCCCCAAGAACTAGATTAATCTCAAAATCTATCTCTCTTTCAAGTGGTAGCCCTAGCAACTTCTCGGAAAAAACATCATGGTACTCTGACACCACTCGAATGTCGTCAATTTTAATTTCTTCCTTTGTATCAATCACAAATGCTACAAAACCTTCACTTCCCTTTCCTAAAGCTTTTTGTACTTTCAAGGAAAAAATAATTGGAACCAACTTCTTATTTCAGCCATCAAAACCACCATGAAACAGTAATTTTGAACTTTTGAAAATTATTAACTTAACTTTCTTACCCCGACAATCAACATCAGCACAATTAGCAGATACCCAGTCCATACCCAAAATCACATCAAAATCCCGCATATCAATCAAAATCAAATCAGCTCTAAACTCAACGCCATCAATTAAAACAATATTATCCCAAAGAATCCACTCAGATACCAACACTTTATCACTGGGCACAGACACTCTATATGGATCATTTAATTGAACAAGTTTAACCTTCAAGACACTAACCAGTCATCAAGAGACAAAAGAGTGTGAAGCACCACAATCAAAAAGAACTCTAGCAGGTATAGAGTTAACCAAGATAGTATTTGTAACCACATCACTTGCTGTCTCCGCATCTGCTTTAGTCAGGGCAAAAACTCTAGCATTGGACTATTGTTTTGATTGCTCCCCAGCTTTGTCTGTTGTAGGAGCCAGGGACGGACATTCACCAATCTTATGACCAACCTTCCCACAATTGAAGCAAGCCCCAGTCTTCCATTTGCACTCTCCAAGATTAATATATTTACGAGTGTTACAAGGCTGTAGCTGATCCCTGGTTGGATTCTGCTTGCAGTGATGACGTTTCTTTCCAGAGTGAGAACCCATTGCTGACGTTTTTGTTGCTCGGTTATGAGTTTTGGTGGACCTTGACCTTTTGTTTCCACGAGCAGCATCAGCTCTCTTGATGTCTGCTTCCACACTGAGGGCAGTCTCGTACACATCCTCGTACTTCTGGAATCAAACTGCAGACACCCTTCCTTAAATTCTTCCCAATAGACCCTCTCGGAAACGGAGCAACTTTAACCCTTCATTCGCCGCCAATTTCGGAACAAAACGTCCCAGTGCATTCAGCTTCGCTGCATATTCTACCACTGACATATCCTCCGTTTGCTTGAGTGTGAAGAACTCCCTTTGACGTTCCAAACGAAGGGTCTCCGGAAAGAAATTCTCGATGAAAGCCTTCTTGAACACATCCCAAGTTAGGGGACAACTAGCAGAAGTATAAGCCGGTGCTGCGCCTTCCCACCATTTCTCTGCATCTCCAATCAAAAAGGAGATTGCCAAATCTGCTTTTGCACTCTCCGAGACTTCAAGTACTCGAAAGTTCTTTTCCAACTCCCTTAACCACTACTCAGCCTTTTTCTGGATCGATAACTCCTTCAAAATTTGACATATTTTCCTTACGGAGCCTCTTATAGAAAACCCTCACACTGTCACCAGCCTGTCTGTTCCTTTGTTCTTGCTCCTCTTGTCTTCTTTGCTGCTCAGCCTGCAATTATTGTTGTGCTTGCATAGTTTGAGCTATCATTTACAGTGCATAAACCAAATCCGAATGCATAGGCACCATAGGCGTAGCAAGAGCCTAAGGTTAGTTTTCCGATGGTGCACCTTCATTTTTTCTTGTAAGGGGTACCCATCCAATAAGTTCGGCCAAAGGGACATCCATCCCTTCATCATCTCCTGAATCTCTAACAAATGCGAGGTTAAGTCTTCGAAAAGTTTCACGACGTTCAGCCATCTAAATCAATGCAGAAGAATTTAAGGCTGAAATCTAGCTAAATTGTCAAGTCTAAGATAATACCAGAATATTAACACACATAATGGGATACCAACATCTCAAGGAAGATAAATAAAAGTCATTATTAATTCAAAGGACTTAAGATAATATCGTAGTACATAACTACCAAATGTTGCATCTCAAGGCTCTAAATCCTATCTATTAGAAGTAAATAAATAAATATCAAAAGACATTATTTGATTCTTTCTTATTGATAATTCTAACTCCTCGTTGGTCTGTCTCGAAATGTTTTCTGATTCCCTTCAGTTTCAATCTTGAACTTAAGTTCCTCAATCTCAATGTTCTTAAGGGTCAACTCCTTCTCTAAGTTGATTACTTTTTGTAAGCTGGACCTCTCTAGCCAACTTCTTCCCCTTCAACTCCTCAACCTCAACTCGAAGTTTCTCTCTCTAAGTCTCTACTTCATTCAGATAATGGGCATAGTACCGATTATCCTTCTCTAGTTGTTCTATGTGCATCTCCATACGCTCGCAACTATTCAAGAAATCATCCCACTCATTTAGCAGCTCGAAATATGTCTGCATTGGCACGAAGTTACCCAAGGGCCATGAACTTCCGGACTCATTTCCGTTACTTGAACTAGCCATCCTAACAAAAAGAAAAAAAAAGGAAACTCTAAGTGAGATTACATCTTATATTAAAGATAGCCGAAAGTGACCAATCTTAAGTCTCTCAAAGTCTCCTAGCAAATTCACAACTTAATCCCAAAATCAAATACTCAAGGGATCTCCCCAAGGATCTTAAACCATGCTCTGATACCATAAAATGTCACCCCAAAACCGAGACGAGACATGACTGAACTTGTAAGGTTTTTTCCAAGTTCCCAAGCCTCTAAATACATCAAAGCTTAAAACCCAAAATAAGGAAAACAAATTGAATATCCTTTATTCAAAAATAAAGAATTCTCTAAGTCGAATGCGAAGCTATAAACCAAAAAGAA
>JAKNRG010106296.1:0-16472 GCA_024706555.1 Mandevilla sanderi x Mandevilla atroviolacea | reverse complement strand
CTCATGAAGTGTTTGAATTTTAACTATGCCTCATGGTTTACTTGCAGAATGCTTTAAATTGTGGCAATTGCAATAGAATCTGCATATTGATGAGATTTCTGACTGTTTTGGTAGGCGTCTGCTACTCTGTAGTTACCAAATTGAATTTTTAATGCAGAATGAAGTTGTTAGTATGGTTTGGTGTTATTTGTCTCATTAGGTTTATTCTTGCAATTTACAATGCTACAGTTATTTAGTTTCCTTATTAATTATTTTCTAGAGGAGAAAGAATCCTTGTTACTTATTAGATTAGTATTCTAGATTTAAGCTCTATATATTTCTATTTTTCAGTCCTTGGGAATTGAGTTTTTGTATTTTGAGAAATTATATGGCACTGCCATTGGCTCCTGTGTTCTTCTTTAAGGACCTTGGGTTGCTAAATTATCCCCAAGAAAGGCATTTCTGTTGATGAAAGCATTAGTTTTGGATATTTCAGATTTCAGGACTCTGCAGCAAGTGTGATGTCTAATAATTTGAAATCGGAATGTGAAAGGAAAGAGGAGCCATGTTTTTACAATCATTAATAGTTCTCGAAAATACAAAGATTTCTGCTATTTTTTTGTGGTTTTATATGAAAGATTCTGAAACTCCCTTGTGATTTGCCTGTTGCATGAGACAAAAGGGTTGAAGGTTTGAAGCAGAAAAGGTGCCAGAAAGCTCATTCCTTTTTCTTTGAAACAGGGGATCTGTTGTCATTAAGTAGGTGAAAAAACATGTACAAGTATAGGGAATGAATCTCTTGCGAAACAAAGGTTACAGAGGGCCAGGGCTTTGTCCTGCACATCTAGACAAAACTTCTCATTCCCTAAACAAAATATGCCTAACAAAACACATTGAGCTTTGCTCCATTCATGCCAATGGCCCAATGGTATTGTTTTGTTTAGGTTTAGCATGAAAAAAAGATCTGGACCAAAGCTTATTCTTTGGCATTAGAAGAAATGTTGCGAGTGCATGCTTTGTTATGCATGTTTTCTTTGAAACATGGATTGAGGATCTTTTCTAGGGTGTGCAATGATGTTGCTGAAACTCCCAGACGTAACCGAGCCTACGAAGACTATGAAGAGAACAAGGGTTGTACTCGAGTTTCCCTCCGATGCTAAAATTAGTATTGCTCTCAAGGTCTAGCGAGAGAAATATTGTAAGGGTTCAGAGCAACTTACCGTAATTCTGAGGGGTGGAGATTTATTTATAGGCTCGTGGGAGGTGAAGGGAGGACGTTGGGCCTCACGGGCTGAGCATTGGCTCAAGCTGGGCTGCGCGGGCCACTTAATGCAAAAAAGACCCAAATGAATTATATTTAGTATACATCATATGCCTTTTCAAAAAATTTAAAAATAACAACTAAACCAAACAAGCTATAATATTCTAGGCCTGGCTTCCTTTTGTTACGTTGGGCCTCAACTTTGTTTACTTTTGTAGTTGTGAGTAAGATCAATGGATTAACGGTTTTACATATTGTTTGCTCCCTTTTTCTTTTTTCTTTTTTTTGCTATCATCTTTTTTCCCGAGACTTTGGGATTTCTCGAGTTTGAGCTTGTTTATTTTCGATTTTTCTCGACTAAAGATTATTTATGAGATATGTGATAAACTTGTAAGTTTTGTTTGAGATATATCCATATGTCTCTGAAAGATCGAAAGTAAGAAATTTAACTCTATGTCTTATCTATAGCTGAAAGTGATGGTCGAGAGTTCTACTTTGATAAGACCAAACGTCTGACACTTCCACTTTAGGTTAAATCAGTTTCGCCTTTTGATAGGTATTAATTTCAGGGGCATGTTTTGTCATGCGCTTGTCTTCACGCGCCAATAGCATTGCATGTACTTAATGATTGTGTCAGTTTTATTTTTTCATCCAACGGTTAGGATTAGTTGGGGAAAGATGTGACTGTTGACTCGCGGTCACGTTGTTTCAGTGGTGGAGTGATGTAGCGGTTAAAGGATTTGAAAGGCGGGAATAGGTATATATATATATATAGGTATTGGGTTGATGTCTTCTTCACTTAGCATTTGCTAGAAATCTACCGAAGTTTTTTTACTTTTCCTCTACTTTTTGAGATTATTCACGTCTGCACTTGTGTTTTTTTTTGCAATATTTGCGATTTCTTTGTTGATATTGTTCTACACAAGCAGTTTCTTCCAAGAAAAAACCAATTCTTGGTTTGTTTTTACCCACTGTTAAAACTTTTTTCTCGTTAGTTTTTGGTTTTTCGCCTGTTACTATTGTTGATATGGCTTCTTCTGCTGCAGGTTTGTGTTCTATTCTTGCGTTTTTTGAAAAAACTTTGCATTTTGATCTGAAACATGGGTGAAAATCGTGATGTTGATGTTAGGGTTGGGGATGTAAAAGTAGTTAGGGTTGGTCCTATGGCTAATAGGAGAGCCCTAAATTTGCCCCCTTCGTCCATTCGATATGCCTGTGGAGAATATTTTGTGAATTTCCCTTAGACGAGAGTGATGTTAGCTTAGGTCATAGATACACTGAGCCGAGAGTGAGGGTGGCGCCTTTTAGTGCTAATTTGGTTGACTTAGCTTATGACGAAGGTCCTCCTTATAACCTACCACAACATTCTACACAAATCTCGGTGATGAATACCGATGACAAGTTAGAAAAACTTAGGGAAAAATATGATATTCCCTTAGAATATAGGTTGACACCTGCTGCCGAGACTGACCGAATTAGTGTAGTTTCGATCGGGCACCTGTCCTGTTATGAAGGTCAGCTAAAAGCTGGCCTTAGGTTCTATGTACATCCTCTTTTCAAGGATATACATAGGTATTTTCAAGTTCTGTTAGGACAACTGAGCCCAAATATCATAAGAACAACTATAGGTTTCATTGTAATTTGCCGAGCCTACGGCGTGACTATTAGTTTAGAACTTTGGCGCAAGTTGTACATATTAGGCCAGAAATATAAAAAAAGAGAGGGGCGTGGTTTCTTCTATATACAAAGAAGACCTAAGTCTATTAGTATATGTGCCAATCCTAGTCGTATACATGGGTGGAAAGATGGTTTTTTCTTTATCCATCAAGGTAGTTTCGGGACTAAAGGTTTAGTTTGCCCTTGGACCCTTAGGAAAAAATTGAATAATGTACCCCCATCTGAATCTGTATGTAAGGAAGAGTATAATACTTTATTAAGATTCGGTGAAGAGATAACAATTAGAGAAGAATGGGATCTTAAGATCTTAAAAGATGCGGGGTTGATCAGAAATAAGCCCTTAAACATTATTCGAATGAGTAGGCCTTTGTGAATAATACTTTTCTTCTTCTATGTGAATTTTTTAGTTAAGTGTTGTAATATGTGTGTTTTATTGGACAGGAAAAAGACTACTTGGCGCAATGATGGCTAGAAGTAAAGCTCGTGGAGCCAAACCTGTGAGGGTGATCGAGACTGAAGTGCCTTAAGCTGACCCTGAGTTTGTAGGGCCCATATTGATAGAGGACTTTGTTGAAGGCCCGGTCTGAAGGACTGCTTCCCCTGAGCCTGAAAATGTAGAAGGTGAGACTGAGGTGGACTTCATCCCCTCAATTTTTAAAGGTTACACTCGTGTTTAGGAAGTTTTGTCTAACCGTAGTTACGGTTATTCGACGAGTACTCCCGAGGTATATTCTTACTTGGGAGAGATTTAACTGACTTTGTAGGAGAGGAAGGAAAAAAGAAAAAGAAGACGAAGAGAGCTGCTTCGCCTTTAAAGAAAAAAGACCAAGCTCCAACCAAAAAATCCAAATCACAAAAAAGAGTGGTGATAAGGGAGCCTGCTGCCCAATGAATGCTTCCAGCAAGTGGGGCCGAAGTCTCGGGGAAAGGTAAAGAGGTGGTTCCCGAAACTGTGGCTTCACGTCTTTCTTTAGCGCATCCGAACAGTCCTCTCGGGAGTGAGGACATTGGGTGGTCCAAAAAGATCTTTGTGCCTTAATGGCAACTGAAGGAGACTGACAGCTTCATTCATCATGACAGCGCTTATGACTTCCTGGGGCACTTTCGAACTCCAGACTAAGCAAGTCATTGCAGTCGGCCGTCAAATAAGAAGTTAGAGGACACACTTGCGGTGGTTAAATTAAGGGTAAGTTAAAGGACTTGTGCCTTTATTCTTAGATACTTTAATTCTTTCAATTGATAAATTTCTAAGTGTTTGCACTTATTTTTGCAGAGTTTATGCTTGGAGATGGAGCGTTGCATCATCATCTTAAGCAAAGAGAAGATATTTTGGAACTAAGGGAAGTAAATGAAGGAAAAAGGGAAGCTGAAGCTGCTCTTGAGTTAGCTCAGGCTTGTTTAGCTCAAGCTGAACTTGCCTTGGCTGAGTCTGAGCAAAGGAGAATTGAAAGTGAAGAGTTATCTCATACTTTAAATGCTCAAGCTTAGTCTGCCACAGAAGCTTTGAAAAGGTCAACCAAGCTTTTGCAAGAGATTGAGAAGGAGCTTGGGGTGTTTGAGCTTAAAGCTACTCTACTCCAAAAGAAATACTTGGATGAAAGGAAGGCTCGTCTGAAATGGCAGAAAGAATCAACGCACTTGGTAAGGCGTTATGAAGATTCGGAGGGGCATTTGAATGAGAAAGTAAGTGAAGAAGTTTTAACAGACTTCTTCAAACATGAAAGATGCCAGAATCTTTGGTTCCTTCTGTCCGAGCCTGTAATAGGAGCTGCAATTGATCAAACTTTGGAGTATGTCCGAGAGCATCACCTAGATTTCCCAGTTCCTGAAGCCTTGCAAAGCTTTTATGAGAAAAAAGATAGAGTACTTCCCCTGCCTTAGGAAGAACAATTAATGTGACAGAGGGTTGCAAGTCTTATCCGAGTCCTGAAGTTACTGTTGAACCAGAAGAAGAAAAAGAGAAAGAAAAAGAGAAAGAAAAAGTAGAAGAAATAATATCTGATACTTCTTATGATTCAGCAAAGGCCGAAAGAAGCTTGGAAGAAGATATCCGCCGAGTGATGGCGGATAAACTTGCAAAACTCGAAGAAAAAACCAAGGCCAGGGACAAAGCTACTAATGCTGCCATGAGGGCCGGACCTTCTAGTGGAATTCCTGATATTCCCTTTTTTCCCGATTTATAATTTATTATTTTCTTTGTTATTGTAATTTGAATTTTTGATGTAAATATTTTCTTTTAATGGAATCATGGAAAATTTATTCCAATACTTTTGTTTATTTGTACATGCTTTATCAAGTTCATCTTCACTTCATTGCGAATCATTTTCATTAAAAGAAGAGAAAATAAATTATTCGAATGTTAAAGCTTTAAAGGAGATTTATATAACTTTGAATTCAAGCCTTGTATAAGGAATGTGCTTTATTAAAACATAAAGGATTACAACTTGGAAATTTATAACTTGAAAGATTACAACTTGTGGGGTAAAACTTGGAAATAAGGCTTTGTATTAAAGACGAATCTAAATGTGATATTTTCGAAGATTCATCCCATTCCAAGATCTAGCAAGTATTCTTCCTTCTGAGTCTATCAACCAGCAACCTCCATTTGATAACACTTTTGCAATTATGTACAGTCCTTCCCAAGTAGCATCCAACTTTTGGTTTGAGTCTTGACGACTAACTTCATTCCCTTTCAGTACCAAGTCTCCCACTTGAAAAATGATAGGTTTAACTCTTTTGTTGTAATATTGCGCTATTTGTCGTTTGTAGAGTGCTTCTTTTTGAGCCACAAGTCTTCTTGTTTCTTCTAACAAGTTCAGGTTTTCACCTAGCTTTTGATTGTTCGAAGCTTCGTCAAAATATTAGATCCTGAAGGAAGTGCTGCCAATTTCAACCGGAATGATTGCATCGGTGTCGAAACAGAGGTTGAATGGAGATTCTTTTGTTCTGGTATTAGGCGTTGTCCTATATGACCACAGCACATTAGGAAGCTCATATGCCCATTTTGTTTTGGCCAAATCTAATATTTTCTTGAGGCCTTGCAAGATGATTCGGTTTTCCACTTCAGCCGAGCCATTAGTTTGTGGATGGGCCACTGATGTAAATCTGTGATCAATATGCAACTCAGAACAAAAATTTCGAAACTCTTGTGAATCAAATGGCTTGCCATTATCTGTGATTAAGATTTGTGGGATCCCGAATCTAGTGATAACCTCTTCCCAAAAGAAATTTTTTACCTTTCTTGCGATGATGGAGGCGAGGGGTCGAGCCTCTATCCACCTTGTGAAGTAATCAATTACCACCACTAGAAATTCCTTTGATCTTGACGCTTCTGGGAATGGGCCTAAAAGATCCATTCCCCATTGACAAAAAGGAATAGGGTTACTTAGAGATTTCAGCTCTGTGACAGGTAAATGATGTACATTATCATGCAATTGGCATTTTTGACATTTTTGATGAAGGTAACAATGTCATTTTCCATGGTAGGCCAAAAGTATCCAACTCGCATCACTTTACGAGTGAGACTTCTGGCTCCAATGTGAGATCCATAAATTCCTTTGTGTATTTTACGAATTATGTAATTACCTTCTTCTGGGGTGACGCATTTCAACAAGGGCCATGAAAAGGCTCGTCAGTATAGCTGAATGTCTATCAGAACATACCGAGAGGCAGTTGTTCGAATATTTTTGGCTTCTTCATCTCCATCGGGTAGCTTTCCTTCTTGAATGTATTCTATGATAGAAGACATCCAATTACTTTTATCAGTGACACATTGTCTCTGAATTAAATCAATAGACTTTTTATTTAATGGCTCAATCCACAAACCATCAATTTGTTTACCTTTACTAATCTTGGAGACAGAGTCAGCTTCGGTATTTTCTCTTCATGGGACATGTTCGACCTTGATATTGTCAAAGGTGGCAAAGAGGCTTTGGGCCAGGGAAAGATACTTTTGCATGTTTTCTTCTTGGGCTTCGTATTCTCCATTTACATGTCCAACTATGACTTGCGAATCCAACTTCACTTGGAGGTTTTTTATGTGTTAGTTCTTTGCCATTCACAAGCCTGCGAGAAAATCTTCATATTCAAACTCATTGTTGCTTATAGCAAAATTGTATTTCAAGGCATAATTGAATTTTATACCTTCGGGGTTGATGAGAATGAACCCCGCTCCTTTGTTCTCAATCCCTGCTGAACCATCAGTATATAGAGTCCAGCAGTCCTGAAATGGTGAGAGTTTAATATTCTCATCTTTATCATTTTTAGATTCTGGAATGGTACACTCGAGGATAAAATCTGAGAGTACCTGTGCTTTTATTGCTTTTCTGGGCAAATATTTGATATCAAACTCTGAAAGTTCAATTGCCTATTTCATGAGGCGTCTAGCCATATCAGGTTTGTGCATTATCTGTCAAATAGGCACATTAGTAAGAACATTGATTGTATGTGCCTGAAAGAATGAGCGTAATTTTCTGGTAGTAATGGCCAATGCTAGTATGTGTTTTTCAATGGATAAGTATCGTGTCTCAGCATTTTGAAGCACCTGGCTTGTGTAATATACTGGCTTAATACTAGACTCTCGGTTGATGCACAAAATCGAACTTACGGCATGGGGTGCCACCGAGAGACATAGTATAAGCGTTTCTCCAAAGTTAGGTGAAACAAGTAGCAGCAGTGATGACAAATATTTTTTAATTTTTTCAAAAGCTTTGTCACACTCTGGGGTCCATTCGAACCCTTTTTTGTGTTTTATTACCTGATAAAAAGGAAGTGATTTTTCTCCCGGCTTGGATAGGATTCGGCTGAGAGCTGCGATTCTCCCATTGACTCTAAAGAATTTGGTAGTAATCAATTGAGTATTTTGTGTGTTCTCATTGTCAGAGTAAGGAAAAATATATATACACAGCTCTAGTACATGTGAATGGTAACTATACAAAGTAAAATCCTAAAATCAAGCTAATCAAATAATATCCCTATGATGGTGTGACTGAATGATATCCCAAGAATATCTCCATTACTCCCCCGTAAGTTGGAGCATGTAGGGAGGAGATGCCCAACTTAGAAAGTAGCTCTTGAAAACAATCACTGCTTAATGCCTTAGTGAAAATGTCAGCAAGCTGATGGCGAGTGGAAATAGGCCAAGGGAGATGACACGATTTTGAACATGTTGTTGAACAAAGTGGCAATCAATCTCAATATGCTTGGTTCGCTCATGCAAAACGGGATTAGTGGAAATATGGATGGCTGCCTGGTTGTCACAGTGAATTGGAATGGGAGAATGAATTGGAACTTGTAGGTCATTGAGGAATCTGGAAAGATAAAGAACCTCACTTGAGGTGGTGGCTAAGGCATGATATTCAGATTTAGCGAAAGATCGAGAAACAACAGTTTATTTCTTGGCACGCCAAGAGATAGGGGAAGAACCAAGAACAATGATGTAGCCAGTAGTAGAGCATCGAGTGCTAAGACAACCTCCCCAATCAACATCACAATATGCTTGTAGTGACAGAGTGCTCGCAGAGGGGAAGAAAAGACCTTGACCAGGATTATGTTTGAGATAACGTAAGACATGATAAGCAGCATCAAGGTGAGGCTCCCGAGGTGATTGCATGAATTGGCTGAGGAGGTTGACAACATAGCAAATGTCAGGTCGAGTAACAGTTAAATAAAATAGACGACCAACTAAGCGACGATATTGGCCTGGGTTGGAACACAGAGGTCCAACGTTAGCTTGAAGCTTGTGATTTGTTGCCAGTGGAAAAGTGGTTGGTTTGGCACCAACCATCCCACAATCAGATCGGATGTCCAACGTATACTTGCGTTGACAAATAGCAATGCCCGAATGAGATCGCGCCACCTCCAATCCATGGAAGTATTTGAGCTTACCAATATTCTTGATCTGAAACTTAGTGTCAAGGTAATACTTTATCTTATCAATAAAATCCATGTCAGTACCAGTAATAATCACATCATCAACATAAATTAAGATAGCAATAAAAAGGGACTGATTGGTAAAAGTAAAGAGAGAGTGGTCTGCTTGTGATTGCAGAAAGCCAATATCCAATAATACACTAGTGAATTTGGAATACCATTGTCCTGATGCTTTACGGAGGCCATAAAGAGATTTTTGCAATTTCCAAACACGTTGCTCTCCCTCAATACCGAACACTTTTGGAATTTTCATGTAAACATCTTCAAAGAGGTCCCCATGAAGGAATGCATTATTCACTTCTAGTTGATGTAAACTCAAATTTCGAATGGATGCCACAGCAAGTAGGCAACGTACTGTCACTAGTTTGGCTACCGGGGCAAATGTCTCATGGAAATCAACTCCTGCTACTTGTTTGAAACCTTTGGCAACCAAGCGGGCCTTGTATTTCTCAATTGAGCCATTAGGTTTGTATTTTACTTTGTACACCCATTTAGAGTCAATTGCACGTTTTCCTGGAGAAAGATCAACAAGCACCCATGTATTATTAGCTTCTAGAGTAGCAATTTTGTTCTTCATAGTAGTACGCCAATGGGTTTGTTGGGCTGCCTGGGCAAATGTTTTGGGTTCATCTATGGAAGAGATCGCTGCTAGAAAGGCACGATGAGTGGGAGACAATTTGGTATAAGAAAGTGCATTAGAGAGAGGATGTACCACGGTCATTGTAGAGGAAGACACAGACTGCGCATGCTGCTGTGATGGGTTGAGAGAAGGAGGGAGTTGAACCTCAAAACCATCCAATTTATGAGACAGAGTACGCTGTCGTGTGGGGCGTTGATAAGTGGCTTGTGGGTGAGATGGTGCAATTTCAAGAGGTGGAGGTGGATTAGAGGTATTCATGGGTGAAGGAATATCTAAAATGGAAGTAATGGGCTCTGCGTGGTCCAATGAGGGTTCGTCGCATGATGTGGATGGCATAGGAGCAATTGTCTCAGGTTACGGAATAAATCTGGGCTCATCAAAGAAAGTCGCAGGCCCATTAGGTTATGCAATGGCGTTATGTTTTGAAGGAGAAAGAAAGAATTGGATCTATAGATGGGTTTATGAAAGGGAATTGGTTTTCCACAAAGTGGACATCACGGGAGATATAAACATGTTGGCCGGCAAGGTAAAAAATTTTATAACCCTTTTGTCTACTAGGGTAGCCAAGAAAGACTCCAGGCCTCGCCCTTGGTGCAAACTTATCGAGGGGCTTAATATTGTTATGACCATAACATAAGCATCCAAATACTCTAAGATGAGAATAATTTGGAACTTTGCCATAAACAAGCTCATAAGGGGTCTTATTGTTGATGACAGATAGAGGCATGCGATTAATTAAACAAGCGGCAGTTAGAACACACTTACCCCAAAATTTGATACGCAAGTGAGATTGAGCTTGGAGAGCTTGTGCCACTTCAAGCAAATGTCGGTGTTTCCGCTCTACTACCCCATTTTGTTGAGGGGTATATGGACAACTAAATTGCCATTCAATTCCATGAGTTTGATAATGAGCCATAAGGTCATGATGTTTGAATTCGAGTCCATTGTCAGACCTCAACTTTTGACAAGCTAAACCAAATTGTGTTTGCACCCAGTGAAGAAAGTAGAACAGAGAGGTACTAGTCTCAGATTTGTGCTTCATCAAAAAAATCCATGTAGCTCAGCTAAAATCATCAACAATAGTCAAAAACTAGTGAGCTTGTGAGAGAGAAGCAGTACGATATGGTCCCCAAATGTCACAATGTATTAATTCAAACGGTTTAGTATTTTTACTTAAACTAATAGGAAAAGGTCTACGAGTTTGTTTGGCTTTAAAACAAGCATCACAAAAATGATCTTGTGAAGTACTGGATAATTGTAAATTAGGAATAAAGGAGAATCGATTTATTGGAAGATGGCCTAGGCGCAAATGCCATAGACCTAATAATTCTATCTTCTTCATTCCTTGCACCATAAGGACTTTATTGTCTTCTTTAGACTCCAGGTAGTATAATCCATTATGCAATCTACCCTATCCAATCGTCTTCATCGGTCTCAAATCCTGTATGATGCATTTGTTAGATAAAAAAATGAAGGCAACATCTAATTGCTTAGTTAATTGGCTAACTGACAATAAATTAAAATGAAAGTCAGGAACACCAAGGACTTCTTTTAAGACAAGGTTTTCTAGAATCTTAACAGTGCCCAAAGCTTTCACTTTAACTAAATCACCATTAGGAATTTTAATTTTTGCAGTATTAGATTCAATATAGATTCAGATAAACAATCAAGATTGCAGGTCACATGATGCGTTGCCCCTGTATCAATGATCCAGGGTGCGCTTGTCTTACCAGAAGTGCCATGAATCAGATTTGCTGAAGGACCAACTTTTGGTGTGTTGCTGCTTGAAGAAGGGGAAGCTTTCTGGACGTCATTGAGAAGACTCATGAGATGTTGGTGTTGCTCAATCGTTAGACCTGGAATTGGTGAGGCCAATTGATCAGTTTCAACAGCATCGATAAAACAAGATTTGGTTGCTCCACCTCATGTATTGGGTTCCTTTACAACACCTCTTACTCCACCCTTCGAATCACTTCGTCCTCTGCCAAGCACGCCCTTTGATTTCCTTTGGCGATTATCTGGATAGCCGACAAGCTCGTAGAAAAACTCCCTTGTGTGATTTTACTTACCACAGTGTGCACACTTCCGTCGTTCGTTGTCCATGAATGTCCTTTGATTACCTTGACCAGCGGCAGGAAACATGGTTGAATCAAGAAGCGGTTGTCGAGACAATGTCACATTCTGCAATTTTTCTTCTTGAACAGCAATGGCGTATGTCTTGCTCAATGGTGGCAAGGAGTCGATGCTTAGGATCTGGGTTCTCAATGAGCGGTATGTATCATCAAGACCCATTAAAAAATCGAAAACCTTGTGTTTCTCTTCTCTAATTTTCATCTTCTTAGAAGTCTCACACGTAGTGCCATTGCAAGTGCATGTTGGAATAGAATCGAGATCCTGCATTTCATTCCACAAAGTTTTTAGTGTTCCGTAAAAAACATAAATGGATACCTTTTGTTGTTGTGCTAAAGCGATTTGTCGCCTTATTTCATAGACTCGTTGGTCTCGTCTTTGAGAAAATCTTTCTTCAAGATCCAGCCAAAGGTCACTTGCAACTTCTGCATGGGCAGCCTCATTTTGCAAGCTGTCATCGAGAGTGTTGGTGATCCAAGATAATGTAATAGCATTACATTGTTCCCATATATCTAATTCTGCAGAATTGGCATCTGGTTTGGTGACTGTTCCGGTCACGAAACCTGCTTTGTTCTTTGATCTGAGAGCTTTCATCATGCTTTTGCGCCATGTGAAATAATTTTGCCCATCACCTTTGAGTGAGTTGGTTATGAAGGTGAGACCTAGATGATCAGAGGGGTGCAGGTAGTAAGGAGATTTGATGTCAATAACTGTTGATAGCACCGTTCCTTCTTTCATTTTGCCTCCTTGCTCAACCCCTTCATGTTGATCTCCAGACATATTTGACTCAAGATTCTTTCTGCTTTGATACCATAAAGAATTTGGTAGTAATCAATTGAGTATTTTGTGTGTTCTCATTGTCAGGGTAAGGCAAAATATATATACACAGCTCTAGTACATGTGAATGGTAACTATACAAAGTAAAATCCTAAAATCAAGCTAATCAAATAATATCCCTATGATGGTGTGACTGAATGATATCCCAAGAATATCTCCATTAGAGTCTTTGCACTTCTCTAAAGCTTCAGGAGGTTGCATTTCTAGAATGGCCTTGATCTTGGCTGGGTTGTCTTCAATGCCTATGTGCGAAACCATAAAACCCAAAAATTTCCCTACTTCGACACCGAAAGCGCATTTTTTGGGATTTAGTTTCATGTTGTACTTCCTCATCACCAAGAATGCCTCTTATAAGTCTCCAAAAGAGCTGTCAAAAGTTTTCGACTTGATGAGGATGTCATCCACATATGCTTCCATATTTTTAATAATCTGTTTGATAAACATTCTGTTTATCATATCTTAAAAATCAGCCCCGGCATTTTTGAGCCCAAATGGCATGCGGGTATAGCAGAAAAGGCCTTGAGGAGTAACAAAGGATGTTTTAGCTTCATCTTTTCTTGCCATCAATATCTGGTGATATCCCTTATGAGCATCTAGAAAACATAACAAAGGGCATCCCGCTGTTGCATCCACTAATTGGTCAATTCGCGGCATTGGAAATGGCTTCTTAGGAATGGCTTTGTTTATAGATGTGAAATCAATGCACACTCGCCATGATCCATCTGGTTTAGGTACAAGCACTGGGTTGGTTACCCAAACTAGAAATTGCACTCTTTTGATTATACTAGCCTTCAAAAGTTCAGCCACTTCATTGTTAATTGCTTCATGTTTTTCAACGCTTTGTGGCCTTTGTTTCTGGATAACTGGGGGATAGTCAGGATCGACTCCAAGCTTATGCTCAGCAAAGCTTCTCGGTATCTCCCTGAAGTCGTGAGAAGACCATGCAAAGATATCTTGAAATTTAGCCAACAAATCTACTAAATGATGTTTTATTCTTACGGGCAAACTCTTGCCAACAGTAACTTTTCTCTTCGGGTGTATAGCTGAAATTTGAAACTCTTCCATCCTTCCGGATGGTTCCATTCTTTCGGGTTTGTCATTGAGCTCCTCCTCTTCTCTTTTATGCTTTATTGGAACCTTAGCAATCGCGGCATGGTAGCAGGTATGGCCGAGCATGATATCACCCTTAATAATATGTGGCTGATCTCGAATAGTGCTGATAAGTTCATTCTCAAAAGTATTGACTATTACTTGTATCATGTTTAGTCCCGGCCGCCCAAAGATGACATTATAAGCTGAGGGATTGTCCACTACCAAAAATTCAGCAATCTTTCTAATGGCCATGGCTTTTGGTCCCCATTCCACAGGCAAAAAAATAGACCCAAGAGCATAAGTAACATCTCCAGAAAAGTCGATGAGTGGAACTCTGTGGGTTTTGATGTCTGAATCCTTTAGCCCTATTTTCTGGAAAGCTTCATAGTATAGAATGTTGGCCGAGCTGCCGGTATCTACCAATATTCGTTTTACCCAACAGTCTGAAATAAGCATTGATACCACAAGGGGTAGTCATCATGTACAATTGAAGAGCCTGTTATTCTCGGCCTCTTGTTTGGGCGTACATCACATTGGGAATATAAACCAGAGATCACATTGATCACTCACGGTTGAACATCTCGTGTATCTGGTTTAGGCTCGGGCTGTCTGTGTTGTTGCTGGGGTGGTCGCACCTGTGTGACAGCTATGAAATCTTTCAGCTGGCCATTTTGAATGGCGGTTTCGATTTCTCGTTTCAGATGATAACAGTCATCAGTGTGGTGGGCAATTTCCTTGTGGAAGAAACGGTATTTGGAGGCATTCCGCCTGTCCACTAGGGCTTGTAGGGGTCTAGGCAGAGGAAGGATGCCGTAGCTTTCTACTTTGGTGAGGATAAGAGAGCGAGGAGCATTGAGAGGTGTGAAGTTTGAGTTTTAGGTTGGGTGTGGAGGCCTTTGGTTTGTGTTATTGAAGTTTTAGTTATTATGCTCAGGGCGTCTGTTTGGGAATTGTCTTGGTGGTTGTGCTTGGGTATTTTGAGGAGGTAGTGGTTAAAGGGGATTGGTGGATTGAGGATTGTTTGAAGGTTGACTGGAATCTTGGTATCCGCTAGTGTAGAGGGGAACAAAAGAACGTTGCCCCGATGCTAGTGGGAACTTTCTGTTATCCTCTTCTCTTCTGGGCTTCTTGTCGGGCCCTTTAGTTTCAGCTTTTAAAATTTTTTCCCTCTCCAGTTGCCTTAAAGCTTTCTTTGATTTTTCCAATTCTTCTCCTTTAATCTACTTGCAAACTTTTCCCAGTAACTCGGAAGTAGACTTAGGCTGTAAGATTCCGAGTTTGTTAGAGTAGATGCCTAGTCTCAAGCCATTATAAAAGGCCTCCACATACATCTTCTCATCACTATCTTGGACTTGTAGAGCTTCATCATTGAATCTCTTCAGGAAAGTTGTCAGAGATTCATCTTTGAACTGGCGAATGTTGAGCAAGTGTATTCTTGGTTTCTTCTGTAGGCGCAAAGTGTTGGAGGAACATAAGGCCAAGTTGTGAGAAGGAAGATATAGAATTTACTAGAATTGAGGCAAACCAATCGAGTGCCTGTCCAGATAGTGTGCTTGCAAAACACCTGCACAATAACATATCATCAGCAGCATGCATGACCATTGATGTAGTATAGTGTTTAAGATGATCTTCAGGATCTGTGGAACCCTAGTATTTGTTCATGAAGGGAATTTTAAAGCCAATAGGAAATGGAGCTAGCTGGTATTCTTCCTTCAGTGGATTGGACTCCAAGAGGTTCTACTGCTGCTTTGGTAACTGAAATTTAGGCAAAACTAATTTCATTTGCTCCTGTAAATTTTCAACTTTGTCCATGAGCTCAGGATTGGCCATTTGAGACGAACTAGGTGGATTAGTAAGTTTATTGGAAACATTAGGGCAAACATTAGAAGAACCTTCGTCTTCCTCCCCTTCATCAATCTTTTTGTGAATATCTTTGTGAGCTTGTTTAAGCTTGAGAAATTCTTTAAACTCATCGAGGTGAGTTGCCAATAACTGGTGAACCTCTTTATCCAAGTTATTAGGTAGATTTGATCGAACCTTCAAAATTGGCAGGTCGATCCCTTCTCGTGTATTTGTCAAAAGTTGAACCACCCACATTCGCCTAGCCCTGAGGCATTGCTCTTGCTCGGGAGGTGGACAGAAGAGGTTTATCTTTGGATTTGGCCTCAGGCTGAGGAGGCTTGTGAAGTTCCAATGCTGGTGGAAAAGGGATTTTGGATGGTGGGTGTAGTGCAAGCGGCCATTTAATATCAGTAGGTACAATGAAAGTAAATGTTTGGTTTTTGTCTTCTATGTGAACACGGTGGGCGTCAAAATGATGTTGCTAAAACTCCCAGATGCAACCGAACCTGCGAAGACTAAGAAGAGAACAAGGATTGTACCCAAGTCTCCCTCCAATGCTAAAATTAGTATCGCTCTCAAGGTCTAGAGAGAGAAATATTGCAAGGGGTCAGAGCAACCTACAGTAATTCTGAAGGGTGACGGTCTATTTATAGACACGAGGGAGGTGAAGGGAGGACATTGGGCCTCATGGGCCGAGCATTGGCTCAAGCTAGGCTGCGCGGCCCACTTAATGCAAAAAGGCCCAAATGAATCTTATTTAGTATACATCATGCAACATTCATCTGAACATCTGTAATGCTCAAGACATGGCATCATAACTCCCTAGGGATATGGAATAGCTTGCAAAGGCTAGACCTTTGCGGCTATTAAAGGTTGAGAAGGTAAATTGGTTGGACTTGGATAGAACCCTTTTTTCTTTTGAGATCATTTCATTTCACTAAACATTCTTTGTAGCTGCATGTTTCACATCCAAAAGACTACATGTTTTGGGTAATTTCTATTCATTTTTTGCTTCCATTTGATCCTATTGCCAGTTATCAGGCTGAAACAAGTTGGACTGAATTGTGAGATTCCCACTCGAAT
>JAKNRG010106288.1:0-16891 GCA_024706555.1 Mandevilla sanderi x Mandevilla atroviolacea | reverse complement strand
GGACAGGAGTCACAAATTTTGTTTCTTAATTTTTGAAGAGATTGGATGAGTTATTATTATTATTATTATTATTATTATTATTATTATTATTATTATTATTATTATTATTTGAGTGAAGGGATAAAGTCCAACATGAAGGTCAAGACCTATAAAGGACCAAGTGAGCACAAACGGGGCAACCCACTTGCCAGGCCCAAGTTGATGTGGCCAGGGGGCCAATATCATGAGAATATGACGACCCAATTCAGATAAAAGGAAACCCAACAAGGTTAGCGATCAACTGGACTTGTGGGTCCAAATCCAAAAGATGCTAGGCAAAGATTCCTGACATCTCAGTAGAAAAAGAGCACACAAAATGGCACAGCACCACCCTTATACTCTCGACAGTCCGGCAGGACCCCAGGCATTAAATGTTCCTTTACACGTGTCAAGCCAAGAATGGGTACAGAATATCCGGTCCTAATGGACTGATACGGGTAAGACATCCAATTATTCAAAAACCCTAATTCTCTGCTCCTAAGTTGTGAATTCTCTATCTCTGACTTTACCATCGGAGGAAGTTCCCAGAGCATCCCTCCGGCCACCTTTTCTTTGTTTTCTTTGTCAAGAGATCATCCCACAGTTCACCGATCCCACATTACTGGATCTTTTTGGGTCAAGTAAGAGGAGAGTAGAGGATCCACTGTCCGGGAACTAATCTTCGCATTATCAGATTGGCTCCGTTACCGAGAATGTGAGAAAGCTATAAACACTTTTGGTTGAAATCTGTTCACAAGAACAAAAGCGATAAGCAAGCTGACAATCATCCAAAGCCAAGACTCGTCGGACCCAAGTAGGTCGACGACAGCAAGGCCCTTGGCCCTCTCGACTGCCTCACGACATAGGCAGTCCTCTCTGTTCGATTTTATGACCCCAACATGGGAGAAGCGCCTCCCAGAGAAGCAGAGACGAAGCCTCGGGGACCATGACCTCAGGACCCATCTCAATCAACAAAGAACGAGGTCAGAGGCCCAGCCAGCACAACCCTTTGCAAAGGATGCTGCGACAGCAAAACTAAGAAGGCTAAGGGAGGAAAACTAGCTCATGCGCGAATGGTTGGCCCTCAGCCAGAGAATGGCCGCGGTGAGCCAACACTTACCCTCACCGATGGGAGACTCCTCTATGGCCTCAGAGGGAGCCTTCCCCCACACAATCCCAGTTGCTCCAAGGGAGGCCTCTCAGACCAACATTCCCTCACCGGCACAACCTACTGTCCAGCTTGTCCCAATTGCGGGACAGCGTCCTCCCATGGCAAAGTCAGCTAGTCGGGTAGGTGAATCCCGCCCCAAGGCTATCAGAAGCCGGTCCAATAGACTGGAGCCCCCGCGCGGACATGGTGGGGGATCTCCTGGGTGCTCTGAAGGGTCCTCGAGAAGGGACCGATCCAAAAGCTGGAGTAGATCCCATCACCTCTCCAGCTGACTTGGTGGGTGTCCCTTTACACGGTGGATAAAGGAGTCCAACACCAGCTCCAGGCTAAAGCTCCCCAGTTTACCATCTACAGTGGGAAGGGGAAGCCCCTCGACCACATCTGCAGGTACGAGGCAATGATGAATGTGATAAATGCCAACAAGGCCACTTTTGCAAAGCCTTCCCTAGCACGCTGGATGAGGAGGCTATGAGTTGGTTCTCAAATCTGAGAAGGGACTTAATAGATAGTTGGAAAGAGTTGAAGAGGAAGTTCATGTCTAGGTTCGGCATGACAGGAGACTTGCCCAAAAGTTAGGCCGACCTGGTCAATACTAAGCATAGGGCAGGTGAGTCCTTGTTGTCCTTTGTATATCGCTTCAAGAAGCTCTACGATGAGATGGACAGAGTGAGCTTCGATGTTGTGATGTCATCCTTCATCGAGGGGGATCTCGTCTGTCCCGCGTATGGGCGAATTCAATTTGAGGAAGCCCCAGTCCGTAAGCGAGATGTTGAATGTGGCTAGGCACTTCACCTTGGCAGAGTCCTCTAAGGGCCAGTTGGAGAGGAAGCCTAACCCAAGCCAGAAAACTAAGAATAAGGGGGACGACAAAAACAGGACTCTCAAGACTGAGACTTTTACCTGCCTGAGCGATCCACAGGTAGATCTAATCACTATCATAAAAGAACAACATGGGGTGCAAGACCCAAAACCCCTTAGGCAGGAGAGCCAGGGGTGGAGGGACAAGGGGAAGTATTATGCCTTCCACAAAGGCAAAGGCATCTCACAAAGAATTGCACGCATCTGAAGCGTGCAATCAAAAGATTAATAAAGCCGGGCCACTTGGCCGAATTCAAGACAAGCCAGGCCCGGCTGAGGACAGGGCAATAAATGTCATCTTGGCAGATCCCTCCTCCATGAATCAGTTGTACAAGCAGATTCACACCATCAATCAGGTGATGGCGGTCACCGAAAAATACAGTGAAGACAGGGGCATCACTTTTCACAGGAGAGAGTTGCACCAGAACCTGGAGGTGAGGAGCCACACCTTATCCATTGAGGCCGTCATGGCCAATTAGGCTACCAGATGCAGGGTGAGGAGGATTTTGGTGGATACGGGAGCCTCGAGAGACATCTTGTACTACTTATGCTATAAGGATATGGGGCTCCTAAATAGACACCCCACACCCTACAGCGACCAGCTAGAAGGATTCACAAACCACAAGGCGGACGTCAAGGGCATCGTTGAGCTAGACGTGACCCTCGAGGAGGAACCCTCCCAAAGGACAGAGAAGGTATGTTTCCTGGTCCTAGATTTAAAATCCTCTTACAATGCCATTCTTGGATGTCCCTCACAGGCCAGATTAGATATGGTACTTCCCTACCCCATCAAAGGGTAAAATTCCCTACAAAGGAGGGACTTACATCGGTAGAAAGCAACCCCTAACACCCCATACAATACCAGATGGCCCAAAAAAGGCTCGAAAATGAGCCTAGGGCCCAACCTGAACCTATGCAAATTTGGGTGATCGGGAAGACTTCTAAGGGGAAAGTACCCCTCGAACTAGAAGGCGAGATCGCATCTTGGCAATAAGGCATCCCGGACGAGCTGAACCTGGCAGATGTTTAACTCGCCCCGGGACGGAAGGTGCGGGTGAGTTCCACCCTTCGAGATAGAGAAAGAGAGGAATTCGTCCAGTTTCTCCGAAGCAGACAAAAGGTCTTCCCTTGGAACATTAAACAGATGCCTGGCGTAAAAAAGGAGACAATGGTCACTTGAACATTGAGCCCATCAAGCGCCCTGTCCAACAAAGGCCAAGGAAGACCAGCCCCATCAAAGAGGTAGCAACCAAGCAGGAGATAGAAAAACTCCCGCAAGCTGGATTCATAAGCGAAGTCTACTTCCCAACCTAGCTAGCCAACGTGGTGATTGTGAAGAAGGCCAATAATAAGTGGTGGATGTGTGTAGACATCATTGATCTTAATAAGGCTTGGCCCAAAGACTGCTACCCCCTGCCAAGAATTGACATGATGGTTGATTCCACGATTGGAACAAAATTGTTAAGCCTCTTGGATACATTCTCGAGCTATCACCAAGTCAGGTTGAATCCGAAGGATCACATCCATACCTCCTTCCGGGCGGCAGGGGCAATATACTGCTATAATGTGATGCCTTTCGGAATGAAGAATGCTTGGGCGACTTACCAGCATATGGTGAGTGCCATATTCAAGGATCAGATTGGAAGGAACTTGGAAGTTTACATAGATGACATGGTGGTTAAAACCAAAGATGGCGACCACCTTACCGATCTGAGAGAAACCTTCGATAACCTAGACCTCCACCACATGTAGCTCAATCCGGAGAAATGTGTGTTTGGGGTGGAGGAATGGAAGTTGTTGGGTTTCATGGTGACAGAATGAGGAATAGAGGCCAATCCATTGAAAATCACCACCATCATGGACCTAAGGGAGCCAAAATATGTCAAGGACATCTAAAGGATGAACAGATTCATTGCCTTCCTCGGAAGAATCATCGCCAAATCAGTAGAGAGGAGTCTGCCATTTTTCAAGCCTTGAAACAAGCTGGAAGGGACTTCAAATAGACAGAGGAGTGTAGTAGTGCCTGGGCAGAAATGAAAGAGTGTTTGGCGAAACTCCCCTTGACGGGACAGCCAAAAGAAGGGGAAACCCTATTTGTATATTTGGCAGCAGCTGACTTAGCAGTCGCAGCTGTGTTAGTTAGGGAAGATGGCACTACGTAAATACCTGTATATTAAGTAAGTAAGGCCCTTCACGAGGCTGAATCCCGTTATATTAATACTGAAAAATTGGCCTATTCCCTTGTTGTAGCGGCTCGAAATTCGAGCCTACTTTGAATTGCAATGTATAGTCGTTCTCACTAACTCGCCCTTGAAACAAGTATTTCATAAGCTTGATATGTCGGGTAGGATGCTAAGATGGGCCATAGAGTTGAGCGGATACGACATTGACTTCCAACCTAGAAAGGCCATCAAGGCTCAAGCTCTGGCTGACTTTTTCGCAGAGACCACCTTCTCGCAATCCAACCAGACTGACAAGCCTCAAGAAAGACCATTACCGATTGACTCGAGTAAATCTTAGGTCCTCATGGTAGATGGTGCCTGTAATCAATCTGGTTGAGGCGTAGGCTTGGTCATTATCTCGCCAGATGAAAGCGTAAGGATAGAAAAGGCCTTGAAGCTAGAGGTTCCCAACATCTAATAAATAGGTGGAATATGAGGCCTTAATTAACGGACCAAAATGGACTTACTCTTTGGGAATCTGGGACGTGATAGCGTGAAGTGATTATGAGGTTGTGGTGAACCAAGTCCAGGGTGACTTCCAGGCTAATGAATCTTCTTTAGAACAATACCGTGACCTAGCCAGAAGTTGGATGGCAAACACCGAAACTGCACCTTGGAGAAGGTAGCGACAGAAAGGAATGGCCGAGCAAACTATCTCTCCAAAATGGCTTCCACCTGTCCACCAGGTATACGAGAGGGTATAGAAATCCAAGAAATCACTTACCCATCCATCTTACCCATGATCCCCCAATTTTTGAGTCTTCGGAAGCCCACTTGGGTCAATCTCTTCAATTCCTACCAAGAGAAGGGCAAGTTGCCCAACGACCCCCAAGAATTGAGGCTGATAAAAAGGTGGTTAGTCAGATATGTGATTCATAATGCTGAATTGTATAGGAGATCTTTTTCCAAACCACTGCTGAGAAGCGTACAGTCTGAGATGACCTTACCCCTCTTTGAAGAAGTTCATGAGGGAGTTTGCGGGGGACATCTGAGGGCGAGATCGCTGGCAGAAAGGGTGTTACACTTAGGATATTATTGGCCATCCTTAAGAAGAGATGCAGACCAATTGGTGAGGAAATTCCAAAAATGCCAAGAATAAGGTGATATACCTAGGCTCCTCTCTATGCAACAGACGCTGGTGGTCCTGACGTGGCCTTTTGACATGTGGGGGATGGACCTAATAGGGAAATTCCCAAAGGCTAGGGGAGGTCTGGAGTATCTAGTGGTGGCAGTGGGTTACTTCTCCAAATGGATAGAAGCAAAGGCCTGGTCCACCATACAGAGGAGAACGTGCTGAATTTCCTCCATGACCAAGTACTCTGCCGTTTTGGACTTCCCAGAGCTGTTGTCACCGATCACAGGGTGCAGTTTGCCAAAAAGTTCTCAGGGGAAATGTGAAATATTGGGAATCAAGCACTGGAAATCTTCAATTGCCCACCCTCAAGGCAATGACCAGGCAGAGGCAGCCAATTAGTTGGTGATTACATCCTTGAAGAAGGCCATTGATGGCAAGGCAAGAAAGTGGGCAAATGAGTTGCACCCCACCTTATGGTCCATCTGGACTTCGACCCAGGGGCCAACAGGAGAAACCCCTTTTGCTCTAGTATATGGGTCAGAGGCAGTCGCCCACCCGACCTTGCAGGTTGCCGAGTTCCGTGAGGACGACAACCTTCGAAGCCGCTTAAGAGATCTTGACCTCCCCGAGGAGAGGAGAATTGCCGCTCGAATCCAGATGGAAAGGGCCAAAAGCAAGATGAAGGACAGCCATGACAAACGGGTATATCCAAAAAACCTCAAGGTGGGAGATTGGGTGCTCCAGAAGATCGAGGCCACGGGTCAAAGACAGGACAGGGGGAAACTCGCCCCCAATCGGAAGGGACCTTTCAAAGTGGTACAAGCCATTAAAGAAGGAACCTTCATCCTGGAAAGATTAGATGGAAAACGGTTAAGAAATCCTAGGCACATTGATCACCTCAAAAAATATTATGTATGAGCTTCGGAAGTTAAGTTGTTGTAGCTCATTTTCTTAGTCCTATTATGTCCAAATATTCTGATTTCACAAGCAATAAACTTTATGGCGAAAATTGGATAGAAAAGGAAATGAACGTCAAAGAAAGATTCATACATTGATTATAGACAAGTGTAAATGTACAAAGGCCTCACAGGGGCCAAGTTTATAGAATACAAAAATAATAATAAAAACAAGGGAAGCTAAAGTTTTGGGGCTCACAGGCTGGGCTGCCCGCCGTCATCCCATTTGGTTGGGGGGGACCTTTTCTGTTGGGGCGACCTCCTCCGCAGGGGCAACCTCTTCTTCGATGAGCTCAGTAGACTGGGGAAGAGGATATGTGCTTACGCCTTGCCCCCCAAGGGCAGAATTTGGATCCAGAGTAGGCTAGCAAGTGGCTCCTACAAATTGCTCCACATACTCATAGAAATTCAAATTTTGGATGGTGGGCGGAATCCACTTGCGCCTTCCTTCATCCCTATCGATCTCCTCAATATCATCCAACTCCTTGGGGGTAAAGGGCACAAAACAATGCCCTGCTCCAAGCGAAGGGTCCTAGAACACAGAGGAAAACCACATGGCAACCTGAGATGGTTCATGGAACGGGTAGACTTGCTAGATAATGTCGGCTGCCCCCCGAAGCAAAATATGAGTTGGCCTCATCCCGCACCACTTCACGAAACTCCTCAGAAGCCTTGAACTCAGCCGACCCCTTTGATTAATAAAACTCGTGCCTCGGACTCCAACTCTGAAATCTTGAAAGTGGCCACTTCCAACTCATTCTTACTCACCTCCAGCTCCAGCCTAACCTTCTCTAGGGCCTCCTGAAGATACTTGGTTTAGTCTTCCAAATTATTACCCCTGGTTTTGGCAGCAAGACGCTCAGAGTGGCAAGAGGCATTCAATTCCTTCAAGTGGGCCACTTCATCTTGTAACCCAGTATTGGCCTTCATTGCAGAGGACAGTCGGGAGTTGGCGAGATCCCTCTCTTTCCCTTATTTGGGCCAGTTGTTTCTCCAAGTTTTCTGCCCAGGAACTCACCTTCTTCTCAACCTCGGCTCGAGCAGAAAGGGCAGATACATACCCCATCAGCTGAAATGCCAAGACAAGATCACAAAAAGGGGTGAGACAACACCAAAGGGAACATATTTCCCCCCATCAATAAGCCAAGGGACTAAAAAGAGAAACTCACTGTTGACATCCCATCACCAATAAGCCCAAAAAGCTTCACCCCGGAATAGCCCTTGGCCTCCTTTACAACGTCAAAATTGGCCAGGCGAGGTACCAAACCCTGGCCTATGATCTTGTTGGTGGCGGGGTTTGACAGTCTCAAGTGACGTAGGGGAGCAGCCCTACTCAACTCTTTTCCCAAATCCTTGAGCCTAGTAACATTTGAAGGGAGCTCAAAGTCAGTCCTGAGCCACGATGCATAGGAAGAAGTAGGCTCCACGACAACATCAGGGACGAATTCAGAGCCCGGAGGGGACTGAGGCCGAGATGGACTGGGAGAAGCAAAGGAGACCTCAACTGGGGTAGGACCATCCCCCTTCTTGCGTTTGCGGTTAAGTTGCAGCCCCTCATTAGTTTCCTCGGTGTCCTGGCTGGCGGGGAGAGTGGAAGAACTCGTACTAGCAGGTTGGGCACCCCCTCCTTCACCTAGCCCGCCCTTCGAATTAGGATCCCTCAATACATTCTTGGCAGCAACAACAGACTGTGCCAACCTCCTCCCTTGCTCGTTCTCCTCCCTCCATTGTTCCTGGGTACTATCATCCTGGAGCAACTTGGGCAACCCCTGTCTAGGGGCCCCATTTACTTCAGCCTGTCTCCTTTGGCATACAGTACGAAGTCTGCCGACGAAATCATCTTGATGCAACATGTCTGCAAAATCAGATAAAGCCCCTAAGTCAGTATTAAATCATTAAAGAAGGAAGGAACAAAGAACAGGGTCTCGACAGTGATATATCTTCTGGACGATGAGAACACTTCATCCCTTGGCGACATGCCTCACAAGTGT
Source organism: Mandevilla sanderi x Mandevilla atroviolacea (assembly GCA_024706555.1). NCBI lineage: Eukaryota > Viridiplantae > Streptophyta > Magnoliopsida > Gentianales > Apocynaceae > Mandevilla > Mandevilla sanderi x Mandevilla atroviolacea. Next base: position 8,600 of record JAKNRG010106288.1, on the reverse strand, counting down.
TCAAGAAGGCCTGGTTAGGGTGAGTGACCCATTCCTAAGTAAAATTCTGGGGAAACTCAATTGCAATTTTGGAATGGGTCCCCTTCTTGTCCCCAATGCCACACCTCATAAGATACTTGTCCTCTAGACAAGCTTTCCAGTCTAAGGCCCAAAGCTAGCCCCTAGCACTAACCCAGAGCATGGCCCTAACCTGGTCCAGGAAGGCCTCCTCAGCTATTGACTTTGGAATTCTTCTAAGTCAAAAGGGGGCTTGGCCAGGTTGCAGGCACCTACAGACAAGGGAAAACCAACCCTGCTGTTAACCCAAACCCACATATCATACCAACCCTTGACCTTTTTAGGGAAGAAATCAAAAAGCCTAAAGGTCTTTGCCCGAGAACGGACAGTGAGGATCCCCTTGATAGGTACCAGAGTATAGAAATAATCAAAAAGGCCAAGGGTGGGTTCAAAGTTTAGGCTACGACTAGCCACAATGAAGGTGGTGATGGTCTTGATGGCGTTTATGTGGACGTCAGGCTGACGAACCTGAGATCGGTGAAGGAATTCGACAAAGAAAGGGTCAAGCAAAAAGCGTAACCCAGAAGAAAGTTGACTAAGGTAGACTACCAGGGCGTCATTCCTGGTAGTGTAAACAACACAGACTAAGTCTCAGACCCTATAGTCCCCTTCATCTAGAAGGTAAAGGGATTTGTTTCGTTAATCTCCTATTAGGTTATAAGGTTCCCATGCCTCCAAGAGAGGAGAGGGGCTCTAGAGACTTTCCCTTTTTTGGCAGCCTTAGAATGATCAGCCATCTCGCTATTACTTGGCAAACCACAAGGGAGGTCAGATTCAAATTTGTCATCTAATAGAGACTCAATCAAAGGCTTCTCATCTAAGTCTCTACAGGATGGTCAGCATCCAACCAAGCATTCTCAGAGAACCCTAGGCTAACACAGGAGGTCTGCACAATGTGTGTCCCTAACTCGGCTTCATAGCGGGTAAACACAGTTTGGAAATCTCAACAAATCTTATATATGTTTCCCTCTTTTTCATAAAGGATGAGACCAGGGACACTCAAAAACCAATTTCTCTTCTTAACCACCATTTTCCTACCCATAAAACACCCGAGGTCACTCCGTTTGATTCCTTATAAGGGCTCAACTAAAAACCTAGTAAGCAGAGAAGGGAGAGCTAAGGGAGATACCTTGTTACAAAATCGGAAAAGAGGATGGGAAGTCGGAGAAGACGGTTGTGGAGAAGTCTCAAATGATATGTCCAAGGTTAATCAACGGCACTAGGAAGGAAGGAAGTGGAAAATCCCAGATTACCCAGGCGTCGTAGGGCAAATGGAAGAGAAGGGAAAGCAAAGATTTGAAATGGTAAGTGAAAGAGGACAAAGAAGAGAAAAGCCGTAAAAGAGGGGGGAGCGTGTCTCCCACCCCCGGGGAAATAGCTAGGGGGCCATAGAAGAGGCATGTGTCCCCGCGTCTAGGTCTCGATCAAAGAGGTTTAATGATGAATAATCATCATGGCCTGCGAAAACTGAGGACCAATATGGCTTGGAAGCGTGAAACGTTCTAGAGACCCACATTCAGATTATGGACTGAGGAAAGACAACAGTACTTACCTCGGTCCTAGGGGCCACTGAAGGGATAATGCCCAACATGGAGGTCAAAAACCCATAAAGAAACAAGCGAGCCCAAACGGGGCAATCCACTTGCCAAGCTCGGGTTGATGTGGCCAGTGGGCTAACATCATGAGAGTATGAGACCCAATTCGGGTAAAAGAAAACCCAACAAGGTCAGCGATCAACAGGACTTATGGGTCCAAATCCAAAATATGCCAGGCAAAGATTCCTGACATCTCAGTAGAAAAGGAGAACGCAAAATGGCACAGCACTGCCTCTATACTATCGACAGTCCGGCAGGACCCTAAACATTAAATGTGTCTTTACACGTGTCAAGCCAAGAAGGGGTACAGAATATCCGGTCCTAATGAACTGATGCGGAGAGAGGAAAGAGAAAAGAATATAAACCTAATTGACGACCAAAAACGGGTAAGACATCCTATTATCCAAAAACCCTAATTCTCTGCTCCTAAGTTCTGAACTGTCCTACAAGGTATGGGATATATATTTTTTCAAAACCCTAGAAAAGACTCAAAGTAATAATGGGCTTAAAACATGCACGGCCCAATAGTTCATAATTTGTCAGCCTAACAAAGGCCTTATTAACCAAGAAACAAAATTAAATTACCCAATAACATATGAACTCAAATAAAAGCGCTTCAAATTATTCAGCCTAAGGATGCTTATTAAACTCTATCAAAGCAAAAAAATAAGCTTCATTTTGATGGTCTTTCGAGTTCATCCTAGCTGGTGCCTTAAGCTTGTTAGTGATGAACTTTTGCACATAGCCATTGAAAGCCTCCTTGAGCTTTCTCGCCCTTCACCTCGTGATGGGTCCAACTGGCACTTTAATTTCCTCTTTAGGGCAAATCTGCTCTTCCTTCTCTACATCTCCTTGCGTGCTCACATCATTCTCCCCCCTGAAAAGGATTCGTCCTCGAATCGAAATCTACATTGTCAAAAGGAGTAAGATCAGCAACATTAAATGTAGTAGAGACACCATACTTACCAAGAAGATCAATTCGATAGGCATTGTTGTTGATCTTCTCAAGAACTTGGAATGGTCCATCTCCTCTTGGATCCAACTTGGACTTCCTGCGCATGGGAAATCTCTCTTTGCGCAGGTGCACCCAAACCCAATCACCAGGTTCAATTTGCACCATCTTTCGACCCTTATTAGCATGCTTAGCAGCTGCTTGGTTGCTCTTCTCGATGTTCATTCTGGCTTTCTTATTGATGGTTCACCTCGGCCTTCCGTTTACCATCTAAAATAGATAACTCATTGATGGGTACAGGCAGCAAGTCCAACACAGTTAAAGGGTTAAAGCCATAGACAATTTCAAAAGGTGAAAACCAAGTAGAAGAATGAATACTACAATTATAAGCAAACTCAATGAAAGGTAAACATTCTTCCCAAGATTCTAAATTATTACCAACAAAAGTTCTAAGTAAGGTGCCCAGTGTCCTATTCACCACTTCTATATGTCCATCCGTTTAAGGATGACAAGTAGTAGAGTATAGCAACTTTGTGCCAAGCTTCTTCCAAAGAACTCTCCAAACGAGGCTTAAGAATTTAGCATCGCGATCAGAAACAATGGACCGAGGAACTCCATGTAAACACACCATATCCTTGAAAAACAAGTCAGCCACTTAGGTAGCATCATCATATTCATGACAAGAAATAAAATAAGCCATCTTACTAAACGTGTTAACAATAACAAAAATACTATCTCTTCCATATGTTGTCCATGAAAACCCTAACACAAAATCCATAGAAATGCCAGTCCAAGGTTCTTTAGGAACTGGCAAATGACTAGATAGAACATGGGGCATGACTTTGGATTTTGCATGGCGGTACTCTATGCATCTAGAACATTTATTTTCAACATCACTTCTCATTTTAGGCCAAAAGAAATGGTCATGTATAATATCAAGGGTTTTAGTAACACCAAAATGTCCCATAAGATTACCACTATATGCTTCCCTAACAAGCAATTCACGCAAAGAACAAGCAGGCATACAAAGTCTATTATCCCTAAATAAATTCCCATCTTGCTGAAAGAAATGTTGGAAAGCACCATTCCCACATGCATCATAGACATTAGAAAAGTCCAAATCAGTAGCATATAGTTCCATAATATGTTCAAATCCAAGCATTTAGCACTCAAAGTAGTAATTAAGGAATATCTCCGAGACAAAGCATCAGCTACTATATTTTCCTTACCATGCTTGTAGTGGATAACATAAGGGAATGTTTCAATAAACTCTACCCCCCTTGCATGTTTTCTATCCAGGTTACACTAACCTTTAGGTACTTCAAGGATTCATGGTCGGTGTGAATGACAAACTCCTTGGGCAGCAAGTAGTGTTGCCAAACCTCTAAAACACGAACCAATGCCAACAACTCCTTGTCATAGGTAGAGTAGTTCAACTGAGCTCCATGTAATTTCTCACTGTGATAAGCTATTAGACACTTTTCTTGCATCAACACAGCACCTATACCAACTCCAGAAGCTTCACATTCAATTTCAAAAGTTTTAGCAAAGTTAGGCAATCTCAAAATAGGAGCAGAACATAATTTTTCTTCTAACGTGTTAAATGCATGCTCTTGTTTCTCACCCCATTGCAAAGGAACATCTTTCTTAAATATCTGATTCAAAGGGATGGCTATGGTACTAAATCCTTAACAAAAAGCTTGTAAAAGCTAGCTAATCCATGGAAACTCCTAACCTCACCCACAGAAGTAGGTCTCGGCCAATCCTTGATTGCCTTAACTTTCTCATCATCAACTTCAATACTATTAGCACTCACAACAAAACCTAGGAAGACAAGTCGGTCCATGCAAAAATTTCACTTTTTCAAATTGGCATACAACTTTTGACTCCTAAGGACTTCCAAAATAGACCTAATGTGCATCACATGCCCATCAATGCAAGTGCTATATGTTAAAATGTCATCAAAATAAACTACAACAAATTTGCCAAGAAAATCTCGAAGGACATGATTAATTAATCGCATGAATGTACTGGGAGCATTAGTGAGACCAAATGGCATTACCAACCATTCATACAAATCGAATTTGGTCTTGAATGCTGTCTTCCACTCATCTTTGGATAATTTTAGGTCCACCCCAGAAATATCTGTTGTACAACTATCAGCTGCTATCACTGCCTGTGCTAGGATACATATGTACCCCTAACGTTAACAGGGAGCCTCCTGCATGGAAGTCTCGATACTCCGTAAACGCCCGCTCGAGAGAGTAAGCAGCTCATAAACGTTCTCTGGTTATATATGATATTTTGAGCTCTTGTTTTTCTTTAATAACAAGAACGGATTTCTTTGAGTTCTTCTTTTTTAACAGAACAGAGGGGACTAACTTCCTATCGGAAGATAGGAAGCACCCTTCCGAAGGAAGCACCTTGCGAGGATTCCCCGGGAAGGAATCCGAAGCAACACCTGCAGCTACTGTAGCTGTTTTTGTTTTGAGTGTTCTTTCCGGGGGAGGGCACCCACTTCCTCTTTCGGCTCGCTCCGGGCCCTCGTCCTCTTATACAAACAAAGAGGATTCTTTCGCAATTCGGGTATAGTTCTTATAAGGGATTAAAGGTATTATTATTGATATATTAATCATAGAGCTATATTGATATATTATAAGGTATAAGAAGACATATAGTAATATCTAATAATAATATTATAAGTGTAGCTACTGCTCGCTAGGCGGCTAAGACCCGTCAGGCAACTGGCTCTATAATAAGGTATAATAAGACATATAGTAATATCTAATAATATCCTAATAACCCATACACTTAGCACAACAAGAAGCCCGAGCGAGCGAGGGCTACCTTCCTCTTCTGATTCACCTCCTGGGACAAAGAGAAAGCACAACAACCTTGATCTGCTGAACCGATTGGAGGGAGTTCTAACGATCGTAGCGTAGGCCGAGCTGGGAACTCCATGAGACTTTCCAGCTAGGGATGGTGGGTTTAGCCCCTATCTCTCCTCCTTAAGTTAATCTTTCATACGAATCTGATGATAGCCACTCTTCAAGTCAATCTTGGCAAAGATGCATGCACCATGTAGTTTATCTAACATGTCATCAAGCCTAGGAATAGGGTGGCAGTTTTTCACAGTGATCTTGTTCACTGCCCAACTATCAATGCACATCCGCCAAGATCCATCTTTCTTAGGTACTAATAGAACTGGTACTGCACATGGGCTGAGACTCTCTCGAACTAAAATTTTTTCAAGCAACTCATCTACTTGTCGTTGAAGCTCCTTAGTCTCTTTTGGGTTACTCTTATAGGCTGGTCTATTCGGAATTATGGAACTAGGAATGAAGTCAATTTGATGCTCTATGCCTCTCAAAGGGGCAGCCCACTTGGCATCTCTTCCGGAAACACGTCCTCATAGTCTTGTAGTAAAGAAATAACTTCTTTAGGTAGATTTTGCTCAAGTTCATTCAAAGATAAATAAATCTCTTGATAGACAAGTAGAAAACAAGTTTGATTTGAAATCAAAGCATCTTTAACATCTTTAGCTTTGGCATAAAAATTATGTTGCACCGGATGCTTCTGTACTTGGCTCGAGCTCTCTTTCTTGGCCTTGGTGATCTCATCTTCATGCCTTCTTTGCTCATCAAATGACTTGCGCAATTTGACTTGATCCTCATATACTTCATGGGGTGTCAATGGTGCCAATGTGCATTGTTTCCCCTTTAAGTACAAGGTGTAACGATTCTTGAATCCATCATTTTGAGCTCGTCTATCATACTGCCATGGTCTTCCAAGAAGTAAATGGCTAGCTTGCATTGGTACGAAATCGCACAACACCTCATCTGACTATTTCCCGATGGTGAATGAGACCAACACTTGTTTTCTGATCTTTATACCTGCACAATGACTAAGCCCCTCCAATCGATATGGCTTTGGGTGCTTGGTGGTCTTTAACCCTAGTTTGTCAACCAAAAGAGTAGAGGCAACATTAGTAACATAACCATTATCAATAATAACACTACATACCTTGCCTTGGACATGGCACCTAGTGTGGAAAATGTTGTCTTTGTTCCATGCCCTCTTCTTTCACTTGCACATTCAAGCCTCGTTGTACCACTAAAGCTTCTCCAGTGGCAACTAGCACCAAATCTTCTTCCAAGTCTTCCTCCAATGGAGGCATATCCTCATAGTCATCTTCTTGGTCAGAAGCAGAATGAATATCACCATTATCCCTCATAAACATCAACTTTTTGTTAGGGCATTGTGAAGCAATATGTCCATTACCCAAACACTTAAAACATTTAATGGCACTATGTTTAGAGGTAGAAGATTGAGCTGGAGTCATAACTTTAGATTCAAACTTACTAAACACTTTTGGCGGACTCCTTACTCTAAAAGTTAGGTGTGTCTCTTGGCTTAGCTTCGCTCTTGGACCACCTAGATGAACGAGCAGAATTGTTAGAAGAAGGAAAACCAAAATCAGTTCTAGAATTTACCTTGCTCCTAAGTCTTTTCTCCACTTTGATGGCCATGTTGATCATCCCTTCAAGATTGATATAGTGGTGTAGCTCTACGAGGTCAGCAATGTCTTTATTTAATCCACTAATGAACCTTGCCATGGTAGCCTCTTCATCCTCCTCAATGTGGGTGTTAATCATTGCCATCTCTATTTCTTTATAATATTCCTCAACCAATTTTGCGCCATGGTAAAGTCTTTGGAACTTTTGATGCCGCTCCCTATAATAGTAAGAAGGCACAAATTTCATCCTCATTACTATTTTCATCTCCTCCTATGTGGAAATTGGTCTTTCCCTGTTCCTCCTACTTGTTATTACTTCTTTATCCCACCAATTCATAGCATAGTCCACAAATTCAACAGCAGCCAACTTGACCTTTTTTTCCTCGGAGTAGTTGTGGCACTCAAATAACATCTCCACCTCACGCTCCCACTCAATATAGACATCAGCATCTAATTTCCCTCTAAACTCAGGAATTTTCTTCTTAATGGAGCTTAAATTTCCATCGACCTCTCGACCTCTTCTAGCTTCAAGCAAGCCTGGACCTCTCCTTGGCTCATGCAAGTCATGACCTCTTCTAGCCTCAAATTGTTCATGAGCTCTCCTCGGAATCCTCCCATGGTTGCCATGCAATCTGGTCTCAAAGGCTATTTCAACCTCTTCCCATTCTTGGTCACTTACATAGTCACCATCAATGTACTCTCTTGCACTTGTTTGGGTATGTCCTTCCTCCTTTCTAGTTGGTGCACTCCCCTTTGTTGCATTACTGGCCTCCAAGGCTCCCAAGCGGGTGGTAATGTCTTCCAACTTTTCTTGATAGCATCCGCATAAAGTTTATTGTCAAACGTCCTCATGTCATGTGTCTCATTGGCGGAATTCTCATTAGCATTGTTAGACATCTTAATGTAGTTGTAAAGAAAGGTTAGTACTTTAAAAACAAAAAAATTGCAGAATCCTCACCAACTCTCCCTCACATGTTTCACTCAATTAAAGGACACTCCATTTGTGTAGAGCAATTGGCGGTTGCTTTTCACTCCAATGCACTCACAAATCTCTTGGCTTTTACCTCTCTGAGAGTTTTTCTCACAATATTCCTTCAAGCAAGTAAACTCGATCAAGAGTTAAAGACATGCAACTAATGCAAAGAAAATGCAACCCTATCAACTAAACTTGCTAGCACCATGTGAATTAAAAGCACACAAACGAAACAAATAGTAGGGAAAATAAATGAACAGAAAAAAAGGAAAAGATTGGTTCTTGAGATGACGTTGGTGGATAATCAAATTAAGGAATGGAGATATGTATGTGAAAAATATAAGGATAGAGAAAACAAATAATTTTAATTTGATCAAATAATCAAGATACAAAAGAAAGCTTAGATTGGGTTGGAGAGAGAAAATTTAGAATTTGATCAATAAATCAAAGATGGAAACTTTTGATCAAAATTTGGTAAGACAGAATATTAGGTAGTGATAGAATCAT
>JAKNRG010106276.1:2675-17930 GCA_024706555.1 Mandevilla sanderi x Mandevilla atroviolacea | reverse complement strand
GTTTGGAGCAGTAGTCTGTCCGGAGAGGGTTGGCTTCCAGCATATTCCATTGGACTTTAGGTTGGGTGAATTTGGGGAGAATGAGGTTCACCTGGCTCTACAGTTCTCGGATTTTAGCTTGCAAGGCCGGGTTGATGCCCAATGAGGGGGAGGGAAGGTGGGCACTAGCTTGTGAGAGATATGGAGGAGGTGATGGATTAGTTGGGAAGGCTTGTGGGAATAGTGGGGGATTGGAAGGTGGGAAAGAGGGGTTTGATGGGCACCAGGTTAGCTGGTGTAGGGGTAGTAGGTGGAACCGGCTGAGCTGGAGCAGCAGCTGGTGTGGGCGGTTGGTGAGCAGGGGTAGGGGTGTTGCCTTGTGGGATTGTTTGGTTAGTGCTAGAACCTTCTTCCTCAACCAGCTCAAGATGAGGGGGAGGTCGGGAGGAAGTATGGGTTCGGCGCCTTGAGGAGCCAAAGGTTTGGAAGGCTTGAGGGTTTTACATGGCAAATTGCAAAGCTTCCTCAGGAGTAGGTAGGTGAGGTTGGGTAGCCTTCATCCTTCGATGGAAAGTTTCAGAGCCTGGGAAGGAGGTGGCTCCGTGGTTGACTTCGGTATCATACCGAGCGGCGGACCCGTAGGAAACAGATTCCAAAGGTCGATTGGCAGGTCTAGCTGGGGGTTGGGGAATGTGTCTGGGGGGAGCTGCGGCTACTTCAGAGGGAACTGAAGGTGCCGCATTAGTGGGCTGTTGGGCTCCTACTGGGGTGGGTTGGAGGTGTGTGGGTTGCTCATGCTTGAAAGAGAAAAGAAAGCTGTAGCTTTAAAAGATGAATTTAGCTTGGTGGGACGAGCTTAAGCGGTGGGCGCCAAATGATGTAGCTGGGCTTCTTCCTTCTGGGTTTCGGCCGTTGGGCCTCTTCTGGTGAAGTCGATTGGGCCTGTAGAACAAAGAGAACTCAGGTGGTGGGAAGTATCCCAGAACCACTCCGATGGCAAAGTCAGTAAATACAATGACCCTCAATCTCAATAGTAGCTTGAGCAGAGTCAATGCACTTACCTCACAAGGAAATGTATTGAATGCTTTTATAGGCGCATGGGACCTCAACAGAGTCCCAAGATAGCGATGTGGGATTAATGTCCCTCAATAGAAAAGGAATATGTCATTGGGCCTCAGCTGGTGGGCTTTTTAATAAAAGGAATTGGGCTGGGCCCAATTAAGGTGTTATACACCAAGTGACTACAAGCAATGATAAGTACAAAACAACCCTACGTACTGAACAAGCAGAGTTCGTTTGTCGACCTGTTCACAAACGAAATGAAAATCAACTTTGACATGCTTCATCTTGCTATGAAAGATAGGGTTTTTGCAAATATAAGTGACACCAAGATTGTGACACAAAACCGTGGGAGTGGAAGGAAGCGAGACCTGCAACTCACGCAACAAATTCGCTATCCAATTTAGATCTGAACCAGCTACAACTACAGCTTTGTACTCAGCTTCGGTGGAAGACTTGGCCACAGATAGTTGCTTTCAAGATGACCAGCTAACGGGTTTAGACCCAAGACACAATATAACCAGAAGTAGACAATCGGTTGTCCTTATCACCTGCCCAATCGGCATCAGAATAGGCAATCAAAGAAGAAGAAGATGGACAAAATTAGAGACCCAAGTTGATCGTCTGCTTGAGGTAACAAAGAAAGCGTTTTACAACCTACCAATGCAATTAAGAAGGTGACAGTTGAAATTGAGCAAGGCAATTTACAACAAATGTGATGTCAGGTCTGGTAAAGGTAAGATATTGCAAGGCGCCAAGTGCTAGCCTATACAGACGAGCATCAACGCGACTGGAACCATCATGAAGGACTAGGGACGTAGATGCAGCCAATGGGGTTGATACATCTTTAGCCTCTGTCATGTTATATTTATCTATTATCTCTGTAATATAGTTGCGCTAGGATAGCAGAAGGGAATCACCAACTCGTGAAACCTCAAAGCCCAAGAAGTAGTGTAACCGACCAAGATGCTTGATGGAAAATTTGGTACCCAATGCAGTAATCAAACAGTTAATGCTGCTAGGTGAAGATCAGATGACAATGGTGTCATCGACATAAACCATTAGAAACATGATAATGCCAAGCTTCGAGTATATAAATAAAGAATGATAAGACTTGACTCTTTGGAACCCATAGGATAGGAGAAAGTCAATGTTTTAAAAATCAGACCGAACGTTGAATCAGCGAACTTTAGGGGTCAATGGTCAGACCGGTTCAACCGGATTTTTATATTTTTTAAATAATTTGTTACTAATTAAATAAAATTACATAATAAATACTAACAAGTTAATCTTTCCTCATAAAAAAAACATATTTCATCAATAATGAAAAATTCCTTTTAGAAAAAGAATATTTCATTTAAAAGGAATATTCTATTTAAAAATAACATATTTCTTTCAATAAAGAAAAAGGTCTTATCCGCTGAGATTTAAACTCACCGGTTGATTTCTTCTCCTTCCTTTCTTCTCTAAAATTCTCAAAGATTAAACTTAGATACCATCTTCTACAAACATTTTTTTCTAATCTAACATGAAAAAAATTTTCTATTGTTTTTACATTTACATTTTAAGATTAATCTGTTGGAAAGCTTCAAACTTAAACCAAATGAAAGATTGAAAGTTAGGATTTTAGATTTGGGAAGATGAATAACAATGTTAATGGTCTTGATTTGAAGTTTAAAGTGCAAAAATCTCTCCATACTATTCATTTTTCTTTCATAATGTGAGTTTTTTTTTTTTATAAAAAAAAAAAGATCAAAATGAAGAAATCCGATTTTCCCCGGTTCATCCAGTTTTTGGCCGGTTCGTCCGGTTTTTACCGGTTTTTTGGCTAAAACGGTTTTTGAGGGTTTTCCGAGCCTGGAGCCTTGGCGGTTCCCGGTTTAACCGTCCGGTCTGGTTTTCAAAACAGTGGAGAAAGTCCCTAAACGCAGTATATATACCAGACCCTAAGCGCTTGTCCTAGCCCATAGATGTTGCATTTTAAAGCACAAACAAAGCTGGGATTATTTTCATCAATGAAGCCTAGAGGTTGTTTAATGTATATGGTTTCTTGGAGAGTGTCGTGGAGAAAGGCATTATTTACATCAAGCTGTTATAACCACCAATTGTATGACACAATGAGAGAAAGGATAAGGCAGATTGTAGAGTGTTTAACCACGGGACTAAATGTGGCATTGAAGTCAACTCTAGCGCATTGGGAAAAGCCTTGAGCGACATGACGTGCCTTACAGCAGTCAAACGAACCATTAGATTTCATTTTGACTTTAGAAATCCACTTGCAACCAACAATGTCTTTATGAGAGGCAGGAGGGACTAGTGCCCAAGTTTGGTTGCTGGAAAGGGCATCAAACTCCTCTTGCATGGCCATATGCCATTCGGGATATGAATTTTCTATACGGAAGGATGGAGGAGCAACAGGTATAGGGCTTGAATGTATGGAGACAAAAAGATCGAGTATTTGTTTAGGCTTGAAGATATTTGCTTTAGACAGTGTGATCATTGGATGGGTGGGAGCTTTAGATGTAGTCACTGAAGGAGAAGTAGGATTAGGTCGCTCTGTAGAAGAAGTTGAATTAGAGGGAGACATAGAATATATAGAAGAAGTGTAGCGGAAGAACTCACATGTGAGGATGTAGACATGGAAGACCTATCCACAACAGATTGAATAGGGACAAGCTATGAGATACAAAAGGATAGAGATTGAGGTGGTGGTGCGGGTATAGATAAATCTAAAGCATGCGGTGGTTGGATAAGGATGGGGTGAGTTGTATGTCATTCGGTAGAGAAGAATCACTAGGAGGTGGTTGAATCCAAGTGGAAAATTATTAGAAAATGGGAAGATGTGTTCAACAAATATAACGTGCCTTGACAGGAAAAACTTTGTCAAAGTAAGATCAAGACACACATATGCATTAGTGGTCACATTTTACCCTATAAATACGCAAGGTCATGATCAGGGATTTAGTTTATGATTAGAATATGGACGAAGCCAAGGGTAGTAAAGACACCCAAATACTTTTAATTTGTGTGGGTTAGGAAAAACTTTAAATAGGAACTCCAAAGGAAAGGAGTTATGTAGTGTGGGAGTGGAAAGACGATTAATGAGATAAACCGCATTTGACAAAAAAGAGACCAATATTGGAGAGACATGTAGGCATGGGTCATTAGTGTTAATGTCGTTTCAATGGTGTGACAATGACACGTTTGACAGTACCAAATATTTGAGGAGTATAAGGGGGACTAGTTAAGTGTTGAATGCCATATTGAAGGAGAATAGGTTTAAGATTAAAATACTCACTACCTCCATCTGTGTAAGGTGTTTTTATTGAAGAACTAAAATAATTGGAAATCATGGCCCGAAATTGGATAAATATTGCTTTGACATCTGACTTTTCCTTTAAGGGGTATAGCGAAGTGTATTTGGTGTAATGATCAACAAAAATGACATAAAATTTGAAATTATCAAAAGAGGGAATCGAGGATGGTCCTTTGACATAAGAGTAAATCATCTCAAAAGGCTTGTGACAAAGAATAGAATTATTTTGAAAGGGTGGCGATCAACCTTATTACACAAGTAGGCATTACAAAAAGTAAAAGATGACTTAGATGGAACTGGTAACTGAAAGCGAGAAACTAAATACTTAGTAGTGCGAGGTTGAGGGTGGCCTAAATGAGCATGCCACAAGTGAAAAGAGGGAAGAGGAGATTGAGCAAAAAGCAACCTTGGAGGGGTGGAAATGGTGAATTGGGGCCATACATACAAATCCTCATCATTCTTACCTTGAAGAAAAGATACCCTGTCCGCAAGTCTTCCGCAGTAAAGTGAGAGTTAGTGAAATGAAAGGAGGCATTATTATCACAACACAAATGCTTAACAAAAATTAATTTATGAATGAGAGGAGTACAGAAAACAATATTAGGGTGAAGGAGCGTGGGAATAAGAAGATAAGTTAATATTTCCAATGTGAGAAATAGAAAGCTTTTTACCGTCTCCAATAATGATACTTTCAGTGCCTAGAAATTCAGTCACATATTTAAGAGAATTCGCCTCATCGGTCATATGATGGGTTGCATCTGTGTCGACAACTAAGGATTGTCAAGAAGGCCAAGCGACTTATTTTGGAACATATTCTGAGCATTTGGAATAAAATGGGATCTCGAGCGGCAATATTTGGTGATATGCCCCCACTTATCACATAATTTACATTGAGGTTTGGAGCCCCATGGCCACAACCCTATTGTGATCTTGAATTGGAGGAAAACAAAGAGGGATAGCTACATGGAGAGGAAGCATGAGAGGAGAAAAAATGATGACCACGACCACAATGGGAGAGGTTACCTCAGCCACGAGCGGAAGGAAGTGTTCGCTGATGAAGTTGGGCAATGACGAGAGGAGAAGAATTTGCCTTTTCATGCTTTAGAAAGAGCTCATCAAAGAAGATGGGTGTAGGGCGCGTGCGAAGATCAGCAGACACGAAGTGGAAGTCAACACTCAAACCACTTAAGGATTTGGTGACAAGGTCAGCATAAGACATTGGTTGTCCACACGTAGCGAGGTCATCTGCAATGGCTTTGATGTCTCAAAGATAATCCACAACAAGGCGACCATCTTTTCGTATGTTCCACATCATGTCTTCAAGGGAAAATATACGATATTGGTACTTATTAGCATATGTGGTCTTAAGAGTGTCCCAAGCATGTTTGGAGGAAGGATTGTGAGCAATAAAAGGGGCAATAGTAAATCAATTAAGGCCAAGAGAGCATTGTGTACCAAACTATCCTGGCATCTCTAGAGTTTAAAGTCAGGATTAAAATTCTGTTAAGCAACATCAAGGAAGTAGGATGGACATGGAGAGGAGCCATCACTATAACAATCAAGATCATAGCTATAAAGAAGAGTAAGAACTTGAGCTGACCAGGTTGAGTAATTGTGTGCGCCTGTCAGCTTTATTTGTAATTGAGATGCTGGATTGAACGAAATAATAGGGCTATGGGTAGATGGCATGACAGATCCCAAGCCAACAACAGGTGTAGGAGGAGGTAAGGCATCAGTTTCGGGAGATGACACAGAGGAGGAGACACTTTTGGTGGTTGTCATGGTGGTAGATAGAGCCAGGTACAAAAAAGAAAAAGAAGTCTCGTTAAAGTCAATGCTCTGATACCATAAAAGATCTTGATAAAGTTTGAATAACCTACTACTTGATTTGATATTCAGTACATCTTTATACAATGACTACAAGCAATGATAAGTACAAAAACACCCTACATATAGTAGGCATCTAATAGATAAACAATCAAAAGATAGATCTATCACTATCACAATAGTGGAAATTTATCATTATCTCCTATCATTTTTGTGTATCGAAAGGTGCCAACTACTCGTCTATGTTGATCAGCAATGGGCAGAGAACCTTAATGTCTGCTAATTGAAGAAGAGATAGCCATGGAAATTAAGCACAACTTGGAATCAATCATATTGGTATCATGCGATAATCTTGAAATATATTAATTTGAACTGATTAGCAAAATGATTTCCGAGATGAGGTTGCACTTCGTTTCCTAGAAAATAGGCTAGAGGGCCAAGGTCTCGAATAGGAATGATGGACTTTACCTGAGTGAGGAACCAATGTGGGTGTATGGGATCTGGGCATGTAACATTGATATCATCCACATAAATCAAAACATAGAGTTTAAGTGTACCTTGAATAAGGATGAACAACGAAGCTATTGGGATGTGATTATATGGTTAGCATATTTTATTTTTATGATAGTGTTGTTAGTATAACTTATCTAAGATACTCTGTTCTTTAGGATACTTTGGTTTCCTTGTATCTACCATTTGTACTCAAATATACTAATGTATATAAATATAAACATTACATGGTATCAGAGCAAGTGTTAAACATTTAAATTATCTCTATATTTCCCTTTTTTCTCCGATGATGTCAACTGGTTCTGCTCCAACAACTATTACAACTAGGTCTTCTTCTATTGCTTTTTCAACTATTGCTGGTTCTCTTTTCTCTTCTCCCACTCCCAATCTATCTTATCAAATTCCCATTAAACTGACATCAACAAATTTTGTCTTATTGAAAACACAAATCCTCCCTATGATCAAAGGTTGTGGTTTGTTGGGTCACATAGATTGCTCTTTTCCAAAACCATAAGTTATTCTCAATGGATTGGCCAATCCAGATTTCTTAATTTGGGAACAACGGGATGCACGAGTTCTTTCTTATATTGTGTCCTCCGTTTTTGAAACTGTTCTGCCACAAATTGTTGGAGTTTCTTCTGCAACAACCTGGGTAAACTAGTTGTTTCTTATTCTGCAGGGTCCAAAGCCCAAATTCAAGAACTTCATTCCATGTTACATTCTCTTCATAGGAATAATGATTCAACCACGGTGTATGTTCAAAAGGCTGAATTGATTACAGATCAACTGGCCTCTTTTCAATATCCTATATCTGCATCAGATTGGATTGAAGCAATCTTAGATGGTTTGGGTCCTCAACATAGACCATTCATTTTAGCGTTTGAAAATTGCAGTGACGAAGTAAATTTTGATGAGTTATATGGTCTTCTTCTCAAAGAAGAATGTCAATTACATAGGGAACAGGAGGAAGACTCTTCCTCGACAACTTTGGCTACAGGTAAAGTTCCTTGAATAGCTCATTTTTTTGTGTGTGAATCTGTTGGATAATCAAGGGGACGGGGTAGAGGTCGTTAGGGACGAGGTGGTCGTTCTGTTTTAGGTAAAACAACATTTCATCACCAATACAAGGACGTGGTCTTCTTCCCGCATCCAATTTTTCTTATGGTATTTCTTCTTCCCATTTTCAGTCTGCACCTTTGGGTACTACTCATCCTTTTCATTCCTTGCAGAATACTAGCTCTCTCATTTGTTTCAATTGTCGTGGCATGGGTCATTTGGCTCATTTCTGTCCTTCTCTTAAATTAGGCCAACAAAATCCATCTCCCTCTCCTGTTGCTAATCATACACAAACACATATATTTGGTGCTACCCCCTCTTCTCCTCAATGGCTCTTAGATACTGGTTCAACTCATAATATGACCAATGACCTGGGAAATCTGTCCATTCATTATGATTATCAAGGACCTGATGAATTGATGTTAGGAAATGGTAATTCTCTTCCTATTTCACATATTGGACATTCAATCTTTGCTTTATATAATTGTGATTTAAAATTAAATAATATTTTACATGTTCCAAGAGCTCGTGCAAATTTAGTTTTTGTTGAATTCTTTTCTAATTCTTTTGTTGCGAAGGATTTGTCTTCACAAAAGGTACTAATCCAAGGCCAGAATAAAGAAGGATTGTATACTATTCCTCTACTAGTACCCAAATCAACAAGTATTCAGTTTCTTTTCGCAAGCCTATCTCATTGGCATGTGCGTTGTAGGCATGTTCCACTACCAGTTTTGAAGAAGATTTTGAAAAATAATCCCTTATCAATTTCGATTTATGTTCTGCATGTTGTATAGTAAGAGTCATAGTTTATCCTTTCCCTTATTGTCATATAAAGCTACTAGGCCATTAGAGCTTGTTTGTTCAAATCTTTGGGGTCATGCTTCTATTTCTTCCATTGATGGTCATAGATATTATATTTTATTTTATGATCACTTTAGCAAATATTCCTGGATTTACTTTCTATCTTCTAAATCTGAGGCTTTATCTGTTTTTATAAAGTTTAGGAAGTTAGTGAAAATTATTTTGGTCATTCCATAAAAATGTTTCAATCTGATTGGGGAGGTGAATATCAAGGGTTTTCTAGATATTTATTAGAGAATAGTATAACTCATCGAGTCTCTTGTCCTTATACCCCAGAACAAAAATGGTTGTGCTAAGCGTAAGCATAGACACATAGTAGAAACAGGGTTGACTTTAATGAAATATGCATTTGTTCCTTCAAAATTTTGGAATTTTTCCTTTAAAACATCTACCTACTTAATTAATCGTATGCCTACAGTCTCACAAAAATATAAAACTCCTTTTGAAACACTTTTTGAAGATCCTCTAGATTATACTCACTTAACAGTTTTTGGATGTTTTTGCTTTTCATGGTTGAGTCCTTACAATTCTTCCAGACTTCAAGATCATTCAAAGCCATGTGTTTTTTAGGTTATAGTAAGCTTCATAAATGTTATTGTTCTTTTGATAAAGTCTTTTACATTTCATACCATGTTATTTTTAATGAGCAGGTTTTTTTCGTTTGCGGATCACAAATTTTGTTGAACCATTATTTACAGAGAAAACTTCCTTTCCACTTGAAATTTCTCTTCCGAATAATTCAATCTCTTTGAATCAATGGCATCAATCACAACCTCCAAATAATGGACTAAATTACTCTCCCACTTCATTTCCTAATAATATTTCAACTACTATGAACCCACACCCCAATTTAGCCTAGTCCAATGTTCAGGTGTCTAAAAATCTTTGGCTCAGTCAAAATGATACGTCTACATCAAACCCAATGGTCTCTACTATGCCACCAATTGGTTCGTCTGTTCATGTACAGCAATGTGAGCCAATGACCTCTATCCCGCCTTTTCTTTAGATGGTTCTCATGCAGTTGCACAATCTACTAGTCAACCTTCAATTGAGCCTTCTATGAGTTTAGGACACATACATCCAATGCTTACACTGGCTCAAATGGGTAGTTTGAAGCCAAAAGTACCACTTTCATTTAATGTCCAATCACATATACCTGATGATCCCACATGTTTTTCCCAAGCAGTAAAATATTCACATTGGCAAAAGGCAATGGGTGATGAGTATTCTGCCTTACTTGCTAATGGCACATGAGAGTTAGTTCCACTTGATTATGCACATAATGTGATTGGTTGCGAATGGGTGTTTAAAACTAAATTAAACCCAAATGGTACAATTGAAAGTTACAAAACCAAGCTAGTTTCCAAGGGCTATCATCAACATCCTGGTATTAAGTTTGCAGAAACCTACAGCCCAGTTGTCAAACCAGCAATCATACAAATTGTTTTAGCTATTGTTGTATCACATAAATGGTCTATTACTCAATTGGATGTTTCTAATGCCTTTTTACATGGTAATCTGGATATGGATGTGTTTAATATCCCCCTAGAAATGTGGATCCTCAATATCCAAATTATGTACGTCGCTTGTGGAAGTCTATATATGACTCAAATAGGCGCCTCGTATATGGCGTCAATGTCTCACTGACACTCTTCGAGCACTTGGGTTCATTTGCTCTAAGACGATTGTTCCTTGTATTATCTTTGTCATGACTCCCTTAGTCTCTTTTGTCTTATATATATGGATGATATTGTTGTGATTGCTAATTCTTCATATGTCATAAGTCAGCTTTTAACTTGTCTACAGAAGAAATTTGTAGTCAAAGATTTGGGTCGCTTGCATTATTTTCTTGGCATAGAAGTTCAATGGCATGCAGATGGACTTGCTTTGTGTCAATTTAAGTATATTAGAGATCAATGTGTTCTTGTGTTGGCGTTTCTACCCCGATGTGTTCTTCCATGAAGTTCTCCACCCAAATTGGTACACCATTGGAAGATCCAACCTTGTATAGAAGTATTGTTGGTGGCATACAATATTTGCAATTTACACGGCTTGATGTTTCCGTTGCCGTCAACAAGCTCTCTCAGTTTATGCATTGCCCAACTGATATTCACTGGAAGGCAGTCAAATGAGTACTTCGCTATTTGAGTGCCACTGTTGACTATGGTATATTAATGCTTCTAGAAAATGTGATCTTCGTGCATTTACAAATACAAATTGGTTTGGATCAATTGATGATCGAAAATCCACTTCTGGTTATGCTGTGTTTTTTGGAGGCACGTTCTTTTCTTGGGGTTCTCGAAAACAAAGAACTGTAGCTCGCTCTCCACAAAAGCTGAATACAGAGCTTTGATTACATGTACTGCATAAATTTTGTGGGTTCAATCTTTGCTATGTGAAATTGGATATTTAGTGAACCCACCAACTATTTGGTGTGATAATTTGGGAGCTACATACCTTACTGCAAATCAAATTTTCACCAACTCTACCAAACATCTTGAGATTGATTTTCATTTTGTTTGAGACCTAGTGCAGCACAAGAAGATTCATGTTTGTTATCTTGATTCTCAAGATCAGCTAGTTAATATTTTCACTAAGCCAGTTTCTCAAGCTAAAATTCAGCACTTTCACAGCAAGTTGAAGGTTAAGGCCCATCCTTCTTCAACTTGATGGGGCATGTTAGGATGTTATTATACAGTTAGGATATTATATTTTTATGGTTTTGTTGTTAGTATATAACTTATCTAAAATACTATGTTGTAGAGTTCTTTAGGATACTTTGGTTTCCTTGTATCTATAAATACCAGTTGTACTCATATATACAAATGTACAAAAATATAAACTTTATAGAAACATCTACCTTGGAAGGGATAAAACTGAGACAATCAAGAAATTGTGAAAGTCTACAAAACCACTGCCTTAGAGCCTGCTTAAGGCCATGGAGAGTACATTGTTACTTGCACACATGGTTAGAGAAACAACTATCAATGCTGCCTTGTGGCTATTCCATGAATTAGTTGGTGCGAATAGGATCATAGAAAAGTGTTGAAGATGTCCAATTGATGAATAGACTAGGAGTGAATGTTGGCAAGAGATAATAAGGTTCTTATTGTGGTTATTTAAGAAAGGGGAAAAGGTCTCTTGGTAGTTGACACCACTTTGTTAAGTGTACCACCCCTTTGCCACAAGACGAGCATTCTAGCATTAAATGGTGCCATCAGCATGGTGTTTGATGCCAAATAGCTATTTGTTGCCGATGATGTTTGTATGTGGAGGTATAGGCACGAGATACCATGTTTGATTCTAATGCACTGCGTAAAGTTTATTCTATATATATGAAGGCCTTCCATTCTAGAAATGCTTGGGTGACTGTTTTCGATTCAGTGAAGGGAGAAGAGGATTAAAGGATAGTTAAGTTAGCTAATCGATGATGCATGGCGGAGGGACGGAGTTGCATTGGGTAGTATGATCGGGATTCGTTTGTTATTGTTCTAGAGGATATTAAGAGAAGTCAGCTACTAAGCAAGGAGATGAGAATTGAGTTATCTGAGAGGAAGAAGATAATTAGTGATTGGTATCCATAGGAGAGGCTAAGACCTTATCCGAATTTAAACTAGAAGATGGAGATGGAGATGGAAAGTTTGGAGTAAGAGACGTACTTGGTGGTGCAAAAGAGTCCAAGTGGGGATGATTTTGTATTTTCAACGAAATCCAAATATTAGTAGGACTCGTTGAAGTCGATTTCTGAGCAATTTTCAGGTGAAATGATAGTAGCAAGAGGTAGTAGGGTTTGTGCCATTGATAAAACCATGAAGATTTAGGCAGTTAAGAAAGGTTATAAACTAAGCTTTCCATGCAAGGTAGTTTCTTCTCTTTTTCATGTAAATCTTTGTTTTTCATTCTTCAATATTGAAGATTGCACATTATCAACTTTCAAGTCTTGCAAGGTAATTGCTTAGTAAAGTTCTTGGGCTATTTCTCTTTTCATTTTTTTATTTCTTTTAAGAAAGAAAAGTTGTTACCTTTGAATTTATTCATTATTGATGCAATATTGTATAGTTTCATGTATTGTTTGTTGCATTGTGTTATATATACTACAATTAGGGAGCTTATGTATCTATGAAATATTTTTTGGGTTGTTTTGTGATATTCTTTATTTTTTCAGAAAAATATAGGTTGTAGGCATGGATCTTAATTGTAAGTGGATGGATAGTAGAGTTGGCCCTGGTGGAGTAGGATTTTCAACTGAGTTTTGCAATGGTGTAAAAGAATTTCTTCAAGTAGCATGTAAACAAGATGTATATTTGAGAACTTTGAAAATAAGGTGCCCTTGTAGTGTGTGCAAAAATCAACATTTTGTTGATCCTGAAACAGTTGAGTTTCACTTGCTGAAGAACGGGTTTGTCTCAAACTATTATGTTTGGACATCCCATGGTGAGAGTCTTCCATGGAAAAACGTAACAAGTAATACAGAGGCCGAGCCTTCAAATCGAGGGGTGCAAATGGTAGTAGATGCAGCTAGTAGTTTTTTTGGAAGTAATCAAGATGATGTGATTGATATGGATACAGAGCCAAATCCAGAAGCACAAAAATTTTATGATATGTTATCTGCAGCAGAGGAGTCATTGTGGCCTGGTTGTAAAAAACTATCACTACTTTCAGCTGTTTCTCGTCTTCTAAGCATCAAATCATCACACAATATGTCTGAAGGGTGCTTGAATGATATT
The DNA here is from genome assembly GCA_024706555.1 of Mandevilla sanderi x Mandevilla atroviolacea. NCBI lineage: Eukaryota > Viridiplantae > Streptophyta > Magnoliopsida > Gentianales > Apocynaceae > Mandevilla > Mandevilla sanderi x Mandevilla atroviolacea. The sequence goes on along the minus strand of JAKNRG010106276.1, from coordinate 4,595 downwards.
TTGCAGTTTCTCGATGATGCTCTACCTGAAGGACACAAGTTGCCTAAAACCTTTTATGAAACAAAAAAAGTTGTATCTGGTCTTGGCTTGCCTGTTGAGAAAATAGATGTTTGCAAAAACGGTTGCATGCTATTTTGGCAAGATAATAGGACAAAAGAAGATTGTGAAATTTGTGGTCAGCCTCGTTGGAAGCCGCGAAAGAAGTCTAACTTGAAGCATGTTCCTTATAAACAAATGCATTACTTTCCTATCACTCCTAGACTGCAACGTTTGTATGCTTCGCCAAAAACAGCAGAACATATGACTTGGCATTTTACACATTCAAAATGTGAGAAAATTATATGTCATCCTTCAGAGGCAGAGGCTTGGAAGCACTTTGACCGTACTCACTCCTCATTTTCAGCAGAACCTCGTAATGTAAGACTTGGTCTATGTACTGATGGATTTCAACCATTTGGCCAGTCTGGGAAGCAGTATTCTTGTTGGCCAGTCATTTTAACACCCTATAATTTGCCTCCAGGTATGTGTATGAAAACTGCATATATGTTTTTGACAGCCATTATACCTGGACCCAAGAATCCAAAGAAAATGATAGATGTTTACCTTCAACCATTGATTAAAGAGTTGAAAGACTTGTGGAACATTGGTATTACAACGTGGGATGTCCATAGGAAGGAAAATTTTAATTTGCGAGCTGCATTGATGTGGACAATTAATGACTTTCCAGCTTATGGTATGTTGTCTGGATGGAGTACAGCAGGTCGATTATCATGTCCCATTTGTATGGATAATACTAAGGCATTCCAACTTAAGCATGGCCATAAGGTTAGCCATTTTGATTGTCATCGACAATTTCTCCCTCAAGATCATCCTTTTAGACGTGATCGAAAAAACTTTACAAAAGGGCGCGTGGAACTATCTACGCCACCTCGGAGATTAAGTGGAATAATGATTCGCAATAGAGTTCGACACATGCCTAATGTTTTGGAGAAAGATGGACAGAATTTAAAGGCAAATGGGTATGGCAAGGATCATAATTGGACAAAACGGAGTATATTTTGGGAACTTCCTTATTGGCATGATAATCTTATCCGACACAATTTGGACATAATGCATATAGTGAAGAATATATGTGATAATATTTTGCATACGGTAATGGATGTGAGAGGTAAAACAAAAGACAATGCCAACTCTAGACTAGATATTGCATTGTATTGTGATAGACCAAACCTACACTTGAGGGAGAATTGTACAAAAAAACCAAAGGCAAGCTATAGCTTGGATAAGGATGGTTGTAAGGAGGTTTGCAAGTGGGTTAGGTCCCTAAAATTCCCTGATGGATATTGTTCAAATATGGGACGATGTGTTGACATGACAGAGTTCAAAATAAGTGGAATGAAGAGTCACGATTGCCATGTTTTTATGCAAAGATTGATGCCTATTGCATTTTGTGAGTTGCTTCCTTCTAACGTATGGAAAGCAATAACAGAATTGAGCTTATTTCTTAAAGAGATAAGTTCCACGACTCTGCATAAGGATGAACTACAAAGGTTGGAAAAAGACATCCCAGTTATTTTATGTAAGTTGGAGAAAATATTTCCACCGTCATTTTTTTATTCAATGGAGCACCTTCCACTTCATTTGCCATATGAAGCTCTTGTTGGAGGTCTTGCTCAATATCGATGGATGTTTCCTTTCAAGAGGTACTTACATTCATTTCTTTACCAATATATATAAGTTTGATTATTTATTATATTCCCTTATACATATAAGTGTGATTAAGTTCTAATTCTTTTGGAGTTTCTATTATTTACTAATATTTCTTGTTTTATGATTAGATTTCTTTATCATTTGAAGAAGAAGATAAAGAACAAGGCCCACGTAGAGGGTTCAATTTGCAATGCGTATCTTGTGGGAGAC